>JBBBDQ010000571.1:8577500-8805000 GCA_037127315.1 Ascarosepion bandense | reverse complement strand
ATTATTAATTATAGGTTTATAAAAATTCAATACAAAGGTAAGCAGAAAAATTTATAATCTGACCAAAATACTCTTATGGAATGTGACCAAATGAGGTTTATTTTTCCTTGTGCCTCACGCACTTCTTTTATTAGTTTTTCAGTGCTTAGACACCATTAGTGCAAAATCTTTCATCCTGTTGGTTAAAAAAAGCAGGTATGATGTTATCATCACTGCAATACTGGTTTCTTGCCATGCCTTTTTTCATGTTGGGGAACAGATAATAGTCTGATGGGGGCCAAATCAGGAGAATTGGGAAGGTGATCAAGCAATTTAAAGTCACAGTCATGCACAGTAGAAAACCAAGAACTTGTGTGTTGAAACACTGTTCTAATGAAAAAGACTCCTATCACCAGTTTTCCTGAGCATTTGCATTTGGTCTTGATAGTCTTTCGTAACAACTTCAGTGAGTTGGCATAATACTCTCCATTGATGGTGTGGACCTTTTAAAGAAAGTCAATAAGCACAATGCTATTGGCAGACAAAAACTGTTGAGAGAATTATTTTCTTGTAGATGAAATGACCCTGGCCTTCTTCAGAGCAGGTGAGGAGAAGTGTTTCCACTGTATGGATTGTCCATTTGTCTTTGGCTCAAAGTGATGAACCCAACAATCATCCTGGGTTAGGAAGTGTTCAAGGAAATCAGCTGGATTTATTTCAAACAATGTCATATTTTCCTGTGATGTGATCAGCTTGTAGCAATTTTGATTAG
Source organism: Ascarosepion bandense (assembly GCA_037127315.1). Taxonomy (NCBI): domain Eukaryota; kingdom Metazoa; phylum Mollusca; class Cephalopoda; order Sepiida; family Sepiidae; genus Ascarosepion; species Ascarosepion bandense. The sequence continues at coordinate 8,804,249 of JBBBDQ010000571.1, read as the reverse complement.
GAATTAGAAGATATGGCACTCACCAGAAACCTTTGTCATGCCAAGTTCATTGTGAGAAATATTCTCAACTCTCTCACATGATATTCTAATATCATGGATTATTTCATTTATATTCAATTGCCTGTCATTAATTAAGATATGGTGCATACAAACAATAAATGAATTCAGCATATATACAATGATAGGAAGAGGTGTATATCAACAATGTGTCTTCTCACCAGATATATTCAACTTAAACAGTGAGACAATTCTGAGATCCCTAAAAGTCATGCCAAAATTTGTCATTGGCAGCCACAATCTGAACAATATAAAATATACAGATGATAAAGTGATAATAGCAGACATGGAAAGGACAAGACAAGACCTCCTACAGAATGTAGCTGAAGAAAGTGGAATGAAAGAAATACATATAAACTACAAGAAAACTGAATGCATGGTCATCAGGTAAAAGAGAAGCCCAAAATGCTAACTACAAGTTTGGGATACTACAATTAAGCAGTTACAGAATTTAAATGTCTTGGAAGTGTTCTAACAGAGAATGGAAGTGTGATACTGAGCTCTGAAAGCAAATTAGCATGGCCAAAGATGTATTTCAGAAGCTGAGTAGAGAATTGAGAGACAGGAAAATTTTGCTGAAAACAAGGAAGAGAGTACTCAACTCTTATGTGATGTCTGTCTTTCAATATGGCAGTAAATGCTGGATAATCTTTTCAAAGATTAAGGAAAGACTTTAAACAACTGAAATGTGGCTCTACAGAAGGATGCTGACAATACCATGGACTCAACATGTGAGCAACAATGAATTTTTAGAGAGGAGGGAAATGAAAAGAAAACTAATACTTAACATCAGAAAAAGACAGCTGAAATTCCTGGGACATGTAATGAGGAAGGAGAGCTTAGGGAATCTGATACTGATAGATCAGGTAAAGAGAAAGAGAGACAGGGGAAAGCAATGCATAACATTTTGATGGGCTTGAGCAAATGGATGGTAAAGCAGGGTTTGGGAAGTGTAACATGAGAAAGCATGTTAAGAGCCTCTAGGGATAGTGAGGTGTGGAAGGCCAAGATCGACTACATCCTAAAGGAACACAGCATATAGAAGAAGAAGAAGAACATGATCAATATTTTGAACATCACCCTGTAATGCAGCAACAACATCAGCATAAAATGAACTTGGGAGTTAAATCCTTTTTCTGCCGGTATTTGATAATACCATGGTGCCAAATTTTCTCCATTTTCAAGAGAAGTCACTATTAGTTACCTTTGAAATCTTCTTTGAAGTCAGATATCAGTTTAGTTGAAAAGAAACAATGTCATTGCTGAGTAATTGGCCCTGGTTAAATGCAATTGGCAGAAATGTCCAACAAGCAGAACTGACAAAGTTTGTAATAAATGATAACAAGAAAAGAAAAGAACAGGGCAAAAATAATAGAGAGTGAACAACACATGCAAATCAAAGCAACAGTAATAAGACAAAATGGTCACAAATTAAGAATGGTGTTAACACACAAAATGAATACAGAGAAGTAATCACAGTCTTCTGACTTCAAGCTTAGAAATGATAGAAATAAGTTAGATGAGGCCAATTAGTGGCCTATCTTATTGACTAGGAATAAATCCCAGCATGCATCAGTATGTTTTGTTTATAGGTTTGGGGATGTTTTTACAGTCATTTCATTGTAGACTGGAACCAACACACCCCACTCAATCAACTGGCATGCGCTCATTTCCCTCCATTTCTTCTCTTTTAAAGAGGCCAACAAATACATGCAAAATTAGCATCACTTTTTCATAGTCAGCCTATGAACGTTTCAGCCCATCCTCGTATCATGTAAGTTTCTAACTCAAATCTATTGATTCCAACCATTCTCAAAAAGGGACAGCATCGTGTATTATGCATTGAAAGTATTTGGTTACATGAGTGAGCAAGAATTTCTTTATAGCAAGAATTCTTCAGAGCTGGATAATTTCTGGACAACCTGTGGCATCCCTAAATCATCTCAACTTTGCACTTTTAATTACTCTCCTTGATTGCAGCCTGCCCACATTTGACAGTTTCTGGTTTTTTACAAAAGAATACTTTTCAGCAGACTCCTAGCAACCACGAAGCAGTGGTGTTAAAATTTTATCTACACTTCAATTATTCACTCATTCTTTAAAGATTTCTTAATCATTCAAATAGTTTCTGCAGCAGAATATACAAGTTTTAAACTTGATGAGAGTGTGATATTCATGCTTTACACAACCATATACAGCAGCACCTCACTGCTGACAATGTAGTCAAACATGTACAAGATTTCTTCTGATTGGTTACTATCTATCTATCTATCTATCTATCTATCATTTGCTACCCTATAGGAAAAAAAGTTTACTAAAAATTGTGAGGGTAATGAGTTGGTTTGAATTGCATTATATGAATCTTAAGGGTCAGAAGCATGGTGGAGTAATGCATAGTGGCTCAAACTGAGGAACTTGGAGAGAAGAATTGGAAATCCAGTTGAGTTCATTACATTTACTTACATACAAACACTCTTGAGTAAGGCATGAATCCTTCTCTTCTTGGCCCAGCTATATCCTTGGGTGACAACTGATCTGGGAGAAGGACAACTCTGAAGTCAAAACCTGAATGGTTGAGTGGTCAGCTAACTAAACCAGTTACCCTATCCAACTCTGGTCTGGCGAGGAGGGTAAGTGGAACCCAAGCAGCACAAAAATCAAGAGTTGTTAAAAGGTGGATAAACTCCACATTTAACTGCAATCCACCTAAACTATGCCATAAATCGCCTCACACTGATACCCCTAAAGACATTGGTCAGTCATGAAGGGCTTCCTCTGACAGAAAGCCCTGGATTTAGAAGAGTCAGAAATATAGTAAATATTACAGGCATGTGTATGATCATATACATATATTTCTGTTGTGTGCTATGAAAGTTTCATATATAGACATATGATAAAGGGTATGCTATATTTTTGGATTAAAGTGCTCAGTATCAGGGAAAGACCATATGTATATATAGAGGTCAACACCTGGTGGCAACAATCTGTCTCATACTAAAACCATATTTTTCTCATATATATATATATATATATATATATATAATAAAAATATGGTTTTTAATCATACTATATTTTTGGTGCAGTGGAAATTGTCTCAGAATGAGTAATCAGATAGCGGGATTTAAATTCCATACACTGACTTTCATGTACACCCATCTGTTACACTGATGAGTCAATCCCTTAATTCCTATTGCAGACTCCTGTTCTGGCATAGTTGTGTTTGTTCAATGCCTTTACACACACACACACACACACACACACACACACACACACACACACACACACACATATTGAGCACTGCTTTATTAACACGTGAATAATAATATTGTACATGTGTGCATCCTCATATGTATATTTATTAATTTGCACAACTATATATATATATATATATATATATATATATATATATATATAAAGTTCTAAACACAGAGGTACTCAAGTGAAAACAGATGGAGAGTATCCACACCACACTCATGCGCTCCTAGTTTTGATGAGCTGGTCATGTACGGCACATGGAATACAACAACCTTCTAAAGCATCTCTTTTATTGGGAGCTTAAGGAAGGGAAGCAATCTCAAAGTAGACAGACAAAATGATTCAAGGATGCTCTCAAGGACTTGCTGAAACACCCCAACATCCCCCCACCTCTTGGGAGGAAGCTGCACAAGATTGCTCTGCCTGGTGCAGCTTAGTCAAAACAGATATAGCAGACTTCAAAGTGCAATGCATCCAAAAACTGCAGCAAAAGCAACAAAATCGAAAGGACAAATCAAACTACCCTTTCCAACCGGACATTCTCTGCCACACTGCAGCATAATACTCAGAGCAAACATTATCCTGATTAGCCATCTTTGACCCCATAAGTTTCATATAAGTAATATGTGAATAAAAATGGTCATCTTTGCTTGCAAAGGACAAACATCATCATATATGTGTGTATGTGTGTATGAGAGAGAGAGAGAGAGAGAGAGAGAGAGAGAGAGAGAGAGAGAAGGCAAAATTTGTACACACTGTAGACACAGTGCTCAATGCAATATATATAAAACATCTAGAAAAACAATGCGAACATAGCATAATTATTTGTCTATACTTCTGAGATGTGGTATTATTTACGTGTTTGGACTTTTGTCCTCATCTTTATTGCTATGTTTACAATGTTTTGGCCATTGTATATTTTGACCATCTTCAGGTGCTAGAAATTTTGAAATGAACCCTTTATTTCTTTCACTGAGGTATATAACTGATCCACTGATCTGGAAGTCATCATCATATATATGAAACTCTGCTCATTTTGTAGAAATAATTAAAGATGATCCCACTCAATGCAAACCAGATGGTGAGCCTGAATGTGGTGAGTCTGTTCACCAAGATACCATGGTGAAGGCATTATCAGTAGTCAGGGAAAGACTGGCCTTGGACTCATTCCTAGGAGAACATGCCAGTACACCATTAGATAAGCTGATGGAGATGCTGGCTTTCTGTATGCAATGAACAAGGTTCGGAATGGGCTCAGACATATATGAGCAGGATGAAGGCTTAGGAATGGGCTTGCCATTATCACCATCATTGGCTAATATATACATGGAATACTTCAAAGAGATGGCATTAGAATCCCCAGCACTAAAGCCAACTGTATGGCTGAGATACATTCATACTGTGGCCACACCAGGAAGAGGTTCAGGCACTACTAAACCATGTGAACTCAATAAGATCATTGATACAGTTCACAATGGAAAAAGAGAAAGACAACAAACTAGCATTTCTTTATGTACTAATATCTCAAACAAAGAGTGGGTTTAAGACATCTGTACACTGCAAGCCATGATTCACCAGACAATACCTTAACTTCAACTCATTATGAAAAAACATTTTTAAAATACTAAAAGAATAAATTTATTCAATATAATTGCTATTGGTTTCAATAATGGCCTCCACCTGAGCTTGGAATTTTCTGCAACTCTCCTGGACAGTCTTCTTTGCTTAACTTGGTGACTGATGTCATAATCCTTTCTTTCAGTTCATCTTTGGTATTACAAGGAGTTTTGTTGGTCTTTTGCTCAATTATGCCCACACAAAAGGTTGCAAGTCTGGGAAGTTAGATGGCTAGATGTAAAGGTGATGTTGCATAAATTGTCTGACAACTTTAACCGAGTGATCTTGATTGTATGGCATGGTGCAGAGTCCTGTTGTCAAACATAAGGTCTTCCAGCAACCACCCTCTTGATCCAAGCCAGTACTACCTCCACAAAGCACCTGATGTAGGTCTTTGTGTTGAGTCTGAAGCCCTGTGGCAAAATGAATAAAGGAATTACATTGCCATTGCCAGTGATCACTTCAAACATCTTTGTAATCACCATTAGACTCATCCAGCTCTTTTCAAATTATTTGCACTGTCCCTAGATTGACACCCTACATTCTGAAATGTTTATATTAGAGCTTCTAGAGAGAATACCAAGTAGTACTGCATGCTATTTCTAAATTCTTGCGTCATGGGCTCTTTTTCTTACAGACAGTGCCCAACTGACCCTACTATACTGTGCAGTCAACAAAATGAAAAAAAACACGCATGCTCAAAATTAAAAATATAAATGGTGACAATTTATTCATTGCACCCTGTATATATGTGTGTTTGCATGCATGTGTGTGAATATGTCAGTGTGCATACTTTTGAAGTTATATATGTTTGTTTTTATATATATACTTTTTTTACCTGATATGTCAACATCAGCCTTCATATTTGAAAGCATTGCTTACAAGTGTAGAATTATATGTTATATGTGTGGGGTTGCTTTGTTTATTGACATATTTGGCAGTATATGGACACACACACACGCATACACACATTCTCTCTCTCTCTTTCTTTCTCTTTCTCTCTCTTTCTCTCTCTCTCTCACACACACACACACACACACATGCACAGATACTTATATATAAATATAAAAGTGCAAATTAAAATTTTAGTCATAAAATCAAGCTGCCTGAAGTCTATAACAGACATGATGCTGTTTAGTAGGAGGTATGTATTTTGAATTTGTTTATTGTTGAATTATTCCATTAATGCATTTTTTAGCAAACAAATTATTGTATATATTTAATAGGTTTAATAGACTTCATTCTTTGGTTAAAAACTTTTATATTTTTAATTTATCTGATGTAAATTAAAAAAAATAATTGAAAAACAAATACAAATATTACACTGCACTGGTATTATAAATAGGGGCTTGTTTTCCAAATCAAAGAGCAAAATGAATAGCAAAAGGGTTTAGATGCATTGCAGTGATGGCAATCTTCAAAACATCTGGGTAAACCATGGATGTTATGGCAAAATTAACTGTTTTCATACAATAGGCATTTAGCATTCATTGACCAAACATTTAGCATTAAAATTGTTTGAAATTTTTTCTGATAAACTTTTCTTTATGGACTTTATGAACTTAAGTACAATACTAGATTAACAGCAAGATCTTATCATTTTACAGTTGAAATAGAAGATGTAACTGTAAGTTATAACTGAAAAATTAAAAACTAAAAAAAAATGAAAACAGTTTCTTTTATCGCACTTCTCATTTTTTTTGCTTCCCAATCAACTTTGATCTTCAAAAATTTGAATACAATATCAATCATTAATTTTTTAATTCCAGTTGTTTTGTTGTACTCTCTCATTAGTAATGGCTTTTTTCTCATATTCCATTACACTCAGTAACCTCCTTATGCCTGAGTGGCTTTATTGTCTTGTTTAGAGCAAAAAGATTAAAAAAAAATAATTCATAAAATCTATTTCTTCAAACAATTTTTCAGGAAAATAGTTTTTTTAAGTCCACCAACTGTTTTAGTTGTTGTTATTGTCAAAAATTAAATGAAATATCAATCATTATCTCCTGTTTTCTTAATTCCTGTTCTTTTATTGTTCCCTCCCCTTATTAGCGATTTATTTTTCTCATAGTTTTTCACTTTCAGTAACCTCTTGTAACTTAGTGGATTTAATGCCTTACTTGGTAAAAAATGATTACAAAAAATAATGAATAAAATCTTATTTCTTCAAACAGTTTTTCAGGAAAATAAGTTTTTCAAGTCTACTAACTTTGATTGCTCTTTCTCGTACTGATGGGTGTTTCCTTCTTAACCTTTTGTCTAGGGTGGTGTGGAAAGTTAACATTTTGATTATATCTATATCTTCCCTTTCACTTACATATGCTACCAATTTTAGTTGCTGTTACTCTTGAGTGTAGTCTGATGAATATACCAATATCTGAAGAATTGAAGCAATTAAAAAAAAGTATTTATTTTTTTGATAGATATATAATGGCTATAATAATTAATTTCATATATCATCCTTTTATGTGTTGATAGACTGGTCCAATGAGAAATGTTTTGGTGTGCCCCAAAGTGATGATCCATCACTTTAGATTCTAAAGTTTAGAAATAACCGAAAAAAGTAAAAACTAAAAAAAAAATAAATAAAAGAAAAATATTTAATAAAGAATGAGAATATTTAAATAAGGCTTCTTTGATGCTATAATTTAATTTGGTAGATAATGGGTATCCTCAGTTTCTAGTTTGATGGAGAGGCTTTTTTTCATTTTTAAGGATATTTTTTAATTTTGGGTCCTTTTGGCTGGGCTGTTTTACAAGTTTTTGTGGTAGATATTTTTGACCCAGTCCACCACAGATTTTATAAATACATTAGTGTCCTAGTCTTTTAATATATTTCAATATATACAATATTGATATCCATAAAGATTAGTTTCATGTGGCACAAGGCCACATGTAGGTGGGAGGAAAGTGAGTAGGAATATTGTGTTATGCCACTCTCCAAAGAGAGGAAGGCCTGCCTGCTTGCCTATAAAATCAACATTGGAAATTCTGGCATTATAGTTGGGCATGAAAAATATATATAAATATCTATCAAGCCACACAATATATTTTTTCTTTTTTTTTTTTTTTTTTAATCGTATTACCCCAAGCAAGGCGGTAACACCACTGATGCGCAGGGTCTACGTTAGAGAGAATAGATTGGAAAAGAGAAAGCCAGAAACCACATCCTAAGCAGGAAACAAGGGACGAGCCTCTTCACCTTTTCAATAGACATGGGTGGAGTGTGAACCGGGTGATAGTTCAGTCCAATTGAAAAAAAGAAAAGAAAAAAAAAAGAGTAAAAAGATTGGAAAAGAGAAAGCTGGAAACCACATTCTAAACAGGGAACAAGGGATGAGTCTCTTCACCTGTTCAATAGACATGGGTGGAGTGTGAACTGGTCGATAGTTCAGTCGATCTACTCCAATTGAAAAAAAAAGTAAAAAGAGTAAAAACTCACTGTACATACATAGAACCCATGCTATACAAGAGCTGTCATATTATGGTACTAGCAATAGTACCTCATTAGGCAATTTACACTTATATGAGTTAGAGAATGATATATATAGAAATTTAAAAAACAAATATTACTTTATCTAGACAATTAAGAGGGGTGTAGATGGAATTCTAGTGTTTTAGACTTGATATATCAATATACTTTAAAGAAGTGAAAGATTAAAGCCCACTGTTCATGCATTTAATACTACAAAGTGCGCTCAATACAAAGTTGAGCTTAATATTGTAATTTTGTTATTACAATGGTTTATAAAAGCATTATATCACTACACAAAAATTTTCATCATCTACATTGTTCTCTATATGACCCAAAACATGACAGCTCTTGTGTAGTAGTGAAAAAATGTTTTTATTATAAATACCAATAAAATATATAAAAGTATTCTTATTATTCATCATGTAATAATGTTGATTAAATCAGTCGTTATCATTTTATAAAATTCACTTTAATGTGCCTGCACCTGCAAATTTTATAAATCAGTTCATTCTTTAATATTAGATTAATTTTTCTAGAGAAGTAAATTTTGTGTGTACATGAAATATAAGACACACTAAAAGATATAGACTTCATCAGATTCTTTTATTCAAGCTAATATTTTTGCAATAAAATTTCATTAACTGATGTCAGTAAAATTTTTCAGAATATAATTATATTTATATGATAAATACAGAATGGATGAATTATTGTTTAACTTACACAAAAATGAAAACAGCTCTGTCATCTCATTTTAACAGATATATTTACTAAATTATAGAAAAATATCTTGGAATTCTAAATAAAATTGCCTTTGGTTTCAACTATGGTTTCCAGATGATTTTGGAATCTCCTGCAGCTCTTCTGGATGGTTTCCTTATTTAAGTTTGTGAATGCTGCCATAATCCTTGCCTGCAGTTCATCTTTGATGTCACAAGGAGTCATGTTGGTCTCTTGCTCAACTGCACCACCCATATAATAGTCAAGGGGGTTGCAGTCTGAGAGTCATGTGGCCAGATGTAAGGGGTGATTTTGGTTGCAGAAATTGTCTGAAAGCTGTAAATGGGTTTTCTTGTTTGTGAGGTATGGTGCAGAGTCCTTTTGCAAGACCAGACATAGGGTCTTGCAACAGCCACTTGCTTGACAAGACAGCACTACCTCCTCAATGCACTTGATATAAGCTTTCACATCTGAGTCTGAGGCCCTGTAAGGAGATGAACGAAGACATAATATTGCCATCGCTAGTGATCACTTCAAACATCTTTGTAACCACCATTAAACTCATTGAACCCTTTCTGAATCCTCTGCACTGTCTTCAGATTGACATTTAAACACACTGAAATGTTCGTATTGGAGTTTCTGGTGTGAATGCCAAGTAGTACAGAATGTCATCCCCAAATTCCTGGCATAGTGAATTGCATCATGGTGCCTTTTTTCTCACAGATGGTACCCAACTGACCCTACTATACTGTGCAGTTGACAAAATCAAACATGCATGCGTGAAATTAAAAATATAAAAGGGCGACAATTTATAAATCGCACCCTGTAGATTGTGCACGTTTTAACGTACACTATCTATCCTTATTAAAAATACTGTTAATAACTTGTTTTGGGGTTGTTAAGTTTTATTATACAGAGGGAAAAATAAATCTTTATTTGTAAATAAATCCTAATGAAATAGACTGTAGAGGTATGTATTTGATTTATACAATATCTTAAATATATGCTTAAATATATGTTTATTATTTTGCATGTTAATATCATCTCTTTGACATTCTATAATTGTCAGCAGTTTGTTTTTCACTGATTTTCTTTTTTTCTACTGTTTTGCCTTTAATATTACTACAGAATCTTTCTTTTTGCTTCCCTGTGATCTTTGCTTACATATTTTATCTATTTTCATATGTAGCTCTTGTAATGGTTAATCACAAGCAAAGCAAGATTTAATTACCTGCTTATAAATGAAATATCTAGTTTAACATAAGTACTCTTGTGTATCCACTAAATATAACATTTGTAGTAATAAGAAATAACGTTGGCATAAAAAAATGCATTATTGACTTAAAAATTACTTTGTTTATGTTTTGGGTACAAAAAAATAGATTTAACAGATTTAAGCTTCAGAAGGTCTCAGTTAGAGAGGTTCATTTCTTCATCATGCAATTCAGGCTCATTTTGCTATGATGGTTTCCTGTAGCTTAATGTTAAAACCCATTTGGCTTGAAAATGGTTTCCCATATTAAAAAGGAATACAGGTTTGCTTCCAGTTAAGAGATGCATCTTCTTTGGTAACACTTTCTAATTTCACTAGTGAAAAAGCAGGGATTTTTATCCAAACATGTTTCCCCACTAAATATAATGTTTATAGTAATTTGAAATGAAGTTTGATTTGTTAGATAACTGCCTCCCTGATGTTAATCACAGACAGCAAGACATTGAATTAGCCACCCCTGATTATAATCCTTTCAAGATAACCCCTTCTGTTTTGGGAATGAAGGTTATTAATTTTATGTCTCTTTGTACATTTGTCCCATAAACAATATGGCAGACTCATGCGAATCCTGGTAAAAATAAGTGCAAAACATGAAATTCAGGCAGCAATTAATAAATGTATTAACCAGACATGTTACAGAAGGGTAATATAAAGAATTAAGTTGAAACAATGAAATGGTCGAACTAACCTTCAGTATGTTTCTCTGACATACTTTCATTGGCCACAACATTTAGAAATATACATAACAAATCTGTCTTTTTCAATCTGGAGGGTGTATTTGTTGGATTATTGCCTCCTGTGGATAATAACAGGTGGCAAGATATTAAATTACTGACAACTGACAATAAACACAATTAGCTCAAAATTTGAAAGCCTCTTCTTTTTTTCCTGTTAACTTTCAAAGTGACAACATATCTTATTGCTCCAATAAACATGAAACCATGTAAATACTTCAAAGGCACATACTGAAGGTTGTTTTAACTCTTCATTATTTCTACTATTTTATGATTGAAACAAGGCCATTAATTGTTAGAAAAATAAAACATACTTCCTGGAAGCATTAATGCAATATTTTAGTTCAAATCAAAATTTCTTGTATTATGTTAAAACTTTGAACTGACCCAAAATTGTAATTTCAGATGATTATGTATCAGTATTAGTATCTGTGTATTTGAGTAGACTGATTGGTTATCATTAAATTATATTTCAACTACATTTAATTACTGTTGTTATAATTATAAGTGCATTTAATTATAATTATTTTCTGTTTTAGATTTCTTTCCAGTTTGATTTTTGTATTAATATTATTTGTCAACATCAAGGTCAGCATCGCAAATCAAGGTAATTTTTTTCAATTTCCTTCTCTTAAAGCTAACTACATAGAAAGAAATAACACACACACACACACACACACACACACACACACAATACATATACATATACATATACATGTAAGCAAGTACTTATATATGTTTACATTTGTTTACATGACTTGACAGGAGTTATTTGCAGATTTTTTAAGATTATTTGTGAATTGCCATGTCTTCTTGGGAAATACAGAAGAGTTTTATTTCTCTCAGACTTTGATTTTGATCAGTACCAATATCCCAATCAGTATCTGGCTTAAATTACTATTTAAAACAATTTTCTTTTGACTTGAATTTGTTTTATAATTGCATGCCTGTGTAATCCTCCTCCCTGTGTTGGCCTTTAGTAGGCTTCTTCAGGCCCTCATGGTTGTCATCTAGCTAGATTTTCACTCATTAACACTAATTGCTGGTTTTTCTCTAGCATCATGGTGATGAGCATGATTCCACTTGACCCGGCTTGTGTTTGTCTCCTTCACAATATTTTGCACCTCTGCACTTTGTGTTTTTTGATTTCAGAGGGTGAAAAGATCACTGATGAAGTAAACCAAAGTGAAGAACAGGTTGACAACTAGAAGCTACACAAAAAAAGAATTCTTTGGAGTAAAGAATTAACTTGAATTAAAAATGTAACAACAAATTGGTTTATACATGAATTGTTGTATATAATGGTTTTAACCCTTCCCACTTAAAATCAAATGACACTGGAATCTTCTTTTGGAGTTTATTGTCTGTCACATTTCTGAGTTCTATTCTTCTGGACTGGCACAAAATCATGGTAAAGAAGCTTTGCCGAATGATATGGATTCCAGTAGCAGTAATGTGGGGATTCTTCACTTGTTATCCAAACATCTAGCTTATATGGAGTCCTGTGTCTGGCAGGTGTGGGGTTGAACAGGTTTTGGGGTTTGGTTATTTTCCAATCTTTGCATCAATCTTTTTCTAAAATCCCCAATTTTCAAAATATGCTTACTTGAGTAATTTTACAAATTTAAGAGTTACTCAGCCCTCTTTTGGGAGTGGTCAGAGAAATCAAGCTACCTTTTAACCTCTTCACTTCTCGTTTTTCTCTGATTAATATGTGAAAACTGAAGCTAAACTGAAGCTTTGATTAATTTAGGATCATACTTCTTCAGTCTGTCACAGATTGAAGCTGCGTTTCTTGCTAAACTTGTGTTGCAACAATGTGGGATATGAAAGATATTAAAACCCATGAATACACCAATAATAACTGAGTTGAAATTAATAAAATATGATTTAAAAAATGATAAAGTTAAATTAAAAAAGAGATACAGGAAGATTTCATTGGAAACAAAGAAAAAAGTATTGGACTGTTATGTGATATCTACCTTCCTATATGGCTGTGAATGTTGGTCGATTTCCTCAAAGATGAAAAAGAAACTTGAAACAACAAATGTGGTTCCACAGAAAGGTGTTGAGGATACCATGGACCAAACATGTGAGCTAAGATAAAGATTTGGAGACGATGCAAACAAGAAGGAAACTTTTAATTAGCAATAATAGAGACAGCTGAGGTATATAAGCAATGAGGAAGGAGGGCTTGAAGAAACTAATACTCACGAGAGGAATAGAGGGAAAGAAAGATAGGGAAAGGCAGTGTGAGATGGATACAGAGAGGAAAAGCATTAAGAGTGATAAGGAATAGGAGCAAGTGGAGGTCCATGATCACCTTTGTTGTGAAAGAACACAGCACATAGAGAAGAATAAAACAAATGCATAGATACCCCATGAGTGTCATATACTTTTACTTTAGTTGTGCTAATTTAAATTTTCAACGTACATTTTATGAAGATATACTTTAATAAATAGAAAGTAACAAATATTTCTCATCATTACATATGTGTTTTAATATGGTAATGGCGATATTGGTGGTTTCCTTATAGGGAAATGTTTGGTGTTTATTGATCAAACAGTCAGTGCTACTGTTGACTGAAATTAATAAATTATTAAATAATTTTGAATTTCAAGGTGCAAGTTCTTTTGTTTATTTTTCATAATGATGAAAAGTACTTAGCATTAAAGCAATACAACATCAATCAAATTAGTTCATACTTAATTTACAGTGTAGACATACAAAGACGATTTGAGTTAATGTTTTTAAATGCTTCATACATGAAATTAGACTGAGATCAATGATGCAATCAATACCGAATGCAATTGTGCTGATTAATAAGTTTCCTATGCTAAAATCATTTCAAGCCAGTAACAGATGCAGAGGATGCCATGGACCGAACATGCGAGCAATGACAAGGTTTTGGAAAGAATGCAAATGAAAAGGAAACTTACACTTAGCATCAGGAAGAGACAGCTGAGGTTTATGTGTAGTGAGGAAGGAGGGCTTGGAGAATCATGGATAGAGGGAAAGAGAGATGGGGAAGACAGTGTGAGACATACTTGATGAGCTTGGAAAAGTAGATGGTGGAGCAGGGTTTGAGAGAGATACCAAGAGGAAATGTGTGATAAGGGATAGGAGCAGTTGGAGGTCCATGATTGCTTATGTCCTGAAAGGACACAGAACATAAAGAAGAAAGTAAAAAAAAAATTCAGCATTCATATGATTAACTAAAATCATGTTCTGTATAACGCACTACATTTGTATCGAGCACTCTTTATAAAAGTAAATGCATGAACAAAAAGGTAAAAAAACCTACGAGTTCAACAACTTAGTTACAATATACATATATATATTAATCATCCACATTAAGCCCGTTTCGCTGTATCACAGTTCATCAGTGTGGCTAGACATATCCACTTGCTTCTGGCTGGGATCGAAACTCGACCGATTTGGTGTTAGTCAGAGTCTCTACTCCCTAAGCCATCGGCGCATGTGATCAGAGAAGGGAAATTTTAACGTCTTGTATGTAAGCAGTGTATACAGATGCCAGTCACTGAGAGAACTCAATATATATATATATATATATATATATATATATATATATATATATATATATATAATTTTATTATCTTTTAATAATAATAAAAAGTGTAAACTAAAAACTATGATTATTCCTCTTGTGATAGGGGCATTGGGTATGATACAGAAAGCTACCAAAAATTATGTGAGTAAAATTCCTGGATACATCAGCCTCTCAGAGCTACACAAGATTACTTTGTGCAGAAATGCATATATTATCCACAAAAACTATCTCCACTGAAATGAAGCATCCTAAATATGCATATATAACTTGCTTACAATGTCCTTTTTACTCACAGACTCCAGAAGGAACTTGGTAATTAGGTAGTTAAAATGATCCCCCTGGCAAAGATGATATCACAAACAATAATAATAATTTAAACCTAAAACTGAATGGTACATTCTTGTTGCTCAAGAGCAGTATCTTTCAATCTAGAAACAAAGAAGAGAGTACTAGATTGCTATATGATGTCAGTTTTTCAATATGGCAGTGAATATTGGACAATATCATTGGAGATAGAAGAAAAACTTGAAGCAGCTGAAATGTGGTTCTACAGAAGGATGCTGCAGATATCATGGACCAAGCATATGAGCAATGATGAGGTGCTGGAAAGAATGTCAACAAAAAGAAAATTAATAGTGAACATCAGGAAGAGACAACTGAAGTTCCTGGGACATACAATGAGGAAGGAGAGCTTGGAGAACCTGATACTAACAGGCCAGATAGACAGAAAAGAGACAGAAAAAAGCAGCGGATAACATATTTGAAGGGCCTGAGCAGGTGGATAACAGAATGGGGGTTGCATGGTGTAACAGGAGAAAGCGTGCTAGGAGCCACCAGGGATAGGGAGATGTGGAAAGCCATGATTGCCTACATCCTGAAAGAACAAGACACATAGAAGAAGAATACTATGTTCTAAAAATTGATATCAACCCATTATGTTTGGAAAATATCCTGAGAGAATTGGTCAAATAATTGCTGGGTGTGGTCTGTTTGCACCACTAGAGTATTTACAATACCCCAATAAGGCTGTCCAGTTCCAATATTAGGTGATATGCAACATGTTTGACTGTTCTCATGGAATGAGTCATTAGCAACAGAAATCACAAGTTGTGTAGAATGTTGTAGCACTTTGGAATTTTAGTGTATATGTAGACAGAGAAAGACAGGCCTACATACATAATATAATTAAAAATAATTTTGAAAAGACATGCTCATTGATTGATATTGCAGTCCAAGCTGACAAAAATCTCTCTCTCAAAACATTTAAGAAACTAAGTAAATACAAATATTTTGAGAGGGAAATTGCTAGACTGTGGCAGATCAAAGCAATCACGGTACCTGTAGTTCCCAAAGTACTAGGAATGATGCAAACAAACATGCAACCTAAATTCCTGGAAGTCCAGAAAATAAGCAAATTACAAAAAATTCTACTCATGGATACCTTGCATATCATATACAGTTGTCTCTCCATGTAGATAAAAGAAGATTTGAAACATAGAAATATTTTATGAAGTGCTTTTCAATGGTTTCTTGTAATTAAAAACCTGGACATTTTACAAAGAATTTATGGAATTCTTAATTTCAAAACTGCTTCACATTTATATATATATATATATATATATATATATATGATTATTATTAACCCGCTTTTGGTCATAATTAAATTACACCAGTATGCAGTTGTATTAAAAAAGTGCTCAATACATATATAATGTAGAGCTTTTAAATATTTTTCATTTGGAAGTCAGTTATTTACACAACCTTGGTTTCAACCTTCTGGTATCTTCAGACATTTTGTAACAACTGATTCTCCAACTTTTTTTTTATTTTCAATCATACAACAGCGATTTTTATGAGTGGAAGTTTAAAATAATAGAAATTTCAAAATTAGGAAGATTTCTTCAAGGATCTGAAGCACTTACATCCAAACATCACTTCAGATTTTCCATTTAGTAATTTTTTGTTCTGGAAACAATATTATGGTTAACTTTTCTTTTTGGTACAATCTGCAGATATCTCTACCATTGTAAGGTGTGGCTTTTTTTAATATACTTCATGTTATATCAGATTCTTTTCCACATGTGGTTGTACAATATATATATATATAGTCATCCGCAGATAGCTCTGTTTCACTGTATCACAGCTCATCAGTATGGTTAGACAGCAGATTGCCCCCTACCCAGGATTGAAACCCGACTGAATTGGCGTCAGTCGGTGATTCTGCCTCTGAGCTACGGGTGCTCGGTAGAAGGAAGCAGACTTTTTAGCATGTATCTTATCATTATACACACCCTGCCCAATAGCTGAGAGTGTTCTAATTCATTGCTGAATGAATGATGCGTAGATGCCAGAGTAGCTACTGTTTTTCAAAGTCTACCATTCTTCCAGAGTGCTCAATCAGGGTGTGAGAGTGTAAATATTGTCATCCGCAGACATCTGTTTTGCTGTATCACAACTCATCAGTACAGTTAGACAGCCGATTGCCCCCTACCCAGGATTAGTCATCCATATACAAGCCTGTTTTGCTGGGATCAAAATGTGACTGATTTGGTGTCAGTTGGAGTCCCTACTCCCGAAGTTATAAGCGCATGGAATGAGAGAGGGGAAATTTTAGCATGTTATATATAAGCAGTGTATACACATGCCAGTCACTGGGAGAACTCAGTTACTGTAGAGTAACATGTGAATTGCAAAAGTGGTAACTGTCTTTTTTTAAATTTTCCTCCCTAGAGAGTTCAATCATAATGAGAGCATAATATATTAGTCATCCACATACAAGCCTGTATGACAGCTCATCAGTGTGGCCAGACATCCAATTGCTTCTAGCTGAGATTGATAAGTGGTGTATACACACACCAGTCACTGGGAGAACTCAATTCATTACTGAATTTATATATATATATATATATATATATATATATATATATATATATATATATATAGGATTAACACAAATGCACACACACACACACACACACACACACACATATATATATATATATATATATATATATATATATATATATATATATATATATATATAATAGTGTGCAGTATGTACTGATGGTAATAAAGCAATCCAGAATGTACAATAACATAGCTAAAATTTATACGAATAATAAATAAACATTTTTTTCTTCATCATTTTATGCACTTTTATGGCAATAGTTTGGTACCAATTTAAAACAATGCATTTAAAGTAAAAATCACCCATTCTTACATTTAATATAAATCATGTTTTGTCACAGTGATGTAGATTTTTTAGATGATGCCAGTTCATGTCAAAGGAGATGTTTTTCAAATTGTCTGTATATCTCCCATTTCATCATTCACTAGAACACGTGGCCCAGTGAATAAATGTGTGGGTTAGTTCCAGTAACTTGACCCAAAGAGTTGTGAGTTTCACTCAAACAGCTTCTTCCCACAAACTACCGCCTTGTGGAACAGACTCACAAGAAGATGTTTCCCTTATCACTATGATCTTAACCTGTTCAAGTCTAGGGTAAACTGTTATCTTCCCCTCCTTTTCATATAAACTAATCTTTAATGGAAAACTCTACTTTGAGTGGCTCCCGGGCCTTGTACAGGGTGAAACTTACTGTAATAAAATAATATAAAAAAGATAATTTCTTGATTCTATTGGCCTGGGGAGATAATCCCATTGCATGGCACTGTTGGGAAGTGATTGCTGATCTAATACTGACGGGAAGTGCCAGTTAATTCAGGCCTTGTGAGTGAAATTGAGCAGATTAAATTCTTTGAAAGGCATCAATGGATGTGACTTAGGGTTTGAGCATATTGGGCACATGATTAGAAAATTTGCCTTCTGATCATGAAGCCTGGGTTTGAATCTCACCATGGTTGATTTATCAGGAAGGTAACTTCATGATGTTATCAATCTGGAGGGGGTAATCACAGTGTGGAACCTTAGGAAAGTGTCTAAAAAATCATACTACTGGCTGACCTAAGTCTTGTGAATGAAATTGGGTAGCTAAGATTCTTTGGGAACTGTCACTGGCTTGGAAGAAGTCTTGAGCCTTGGTTGACAATCTTACTTGAGATGTAGGGCTGTGTCAGTTGTCAAAAGATGTCCATGATGTCTACTCATAACAGGGTTTGATTATGGCAATACTTGAGGTTGTGTGGGGTGGAATTGTTGATGGATTTCCAACTGACCATTGGTTGATTGAAGAATAATGATGATTGAGCATACTGACCTTGACTCTTTGTGTATAATAAATTTGCATTTCAATTTTGCAGATGAGTGTGAGAGGCCTAACCCTGAATTGGGCCAGGTAAAAATTTATGCAAACAAAAATAGTTGCTATTATGCCTTCAATGAAAGTGCTTCAAGATCAAAAACTAAAACACATTGTTGTACCTTTGGTGCTCACTTTCTTTGGATTGAGAATTTTGAAGAAAATAACTTCATCTCATATATAATGTCAGGTAAGAACGAGGAAAGATTTATTTTTTATATCAGTATATTAGTTATATTCATTGTATTAAATTAATTATAAGATTATATATATATATATATATATATATATATATATATATATATTTATTAATATATATATATATTAATAAATTTGGTCTACCACTGTCCGTTAAAGTTTTATTCTGTCTTTTTCTTTCTTTCCTTCTTTTATTTGCTCCCACGATTTCTGTTCCCTACCCATTTTTTTAGTTCCAGTTTAGAATTTTACTTTAACATACCCAATTTGATAATTATTTATTAATACTGTAGCAATACTGTAGCAATACTTAAATATAATTCAAATTGAAAAACCGTCAGTCCTTAAAAGTTTGTATGTATCTATGAATACATGCATTCTGTATGTTTGCATAAATCTATGCCTATTCCTTATCCCTATTCTTTGACACTATTTTTTAATTATTTTTATTTAAAAAAAATGTAAATGTAAACAAACTAGTTGCAGTCTTTGCCCCATGAGTTTAATAATAACAGACCCTAAATTATAAATCTCTCCTGGGTTTTTTTTCTCCTACCATGACTTTAGTATCCTATTCCATTTTTATATTTTAGTGTTAACTTCACTTAATTATACATTTAATAAATAAAAATATTTGCATATTGAATTTACTACCCATAACAAACTTAAAGCAAGAAATTCTAATAACTAATTCAAATTGAGAAAAGCCCAGTTCAATATGCACCTGATGCAATTCTGAGTTGTGCCTAAAACATATGTATATTTATCAATATATATTTTTGCTCTGTTATACAGCATTGAGCACTGTTCTATTCACACTTGATTAATATTTACATATTGGTGTGTATCTGTGCATATGCACATGTATATACTTATTTACCTCCACACACACACACACACACACACACACACACACACACACACACACACACACACATTTACATTGTTTGGACTGTTGTTTTCATTTCTGTTATCATATTCACAACATTTTGGCTGTTGTACACTTTTTAAGGTGATTGAAAGTTTGTAATGAAATGAGGTAAATTGTTCTCTTTCTATGATGCTTTAATTATCTCCATTTAACTTAACAGTCTAGTTTTTTTGCATGCTTTTATCCACTGAGTCAATGTGTCACTGATATATATATATATATATATATATATATATATATATATATATATCTTTCCTTTCATATTCATATTCAGAATTCAGATATATACATCTTTCCTGTTATATTAATTTTTAGCTTTTTTAATGTATCTGTCTTCCTCCCACCACCCTCATAGCCAGTGTTTTGTCCTGTCTGCAAATCTAATCCCTCCTCTTTCTTCCTTTATCCTTCCCACTTTTCTTCCTTTTTCTTTCTTCCTCCCTGTCTTTCCTTCTTCCTTTCTCTTTCTTTTCACTATGCTTTTCCATTTCCTTTTCTTTTTTGCATGTTTACTTCCGGTTTCTTTATCCTCATACACACTCAAGCAAATTTTTGAATTTCTTATAATATTAAAGAATGCCGATGAAGTGAATTCAATTTGCTGAAATGGTCATATGATTCTGTAAATTTTTAATTTTTATATGTAAAATTGTAATATATATGACTCTTACAGATGGAGTGTAAAGTCTTCTAATATTGAGCCAGAAATCTCTATGTCTGCTTTACATCTTTCTTACATGTGCTGACAAATTAAAAAAATTGTTAATTTTCTTGCTGAAATGGCCATCCAACAAAATTAAATTAAAAAATTTTTGTATTATATATATATAGCATATTGCTTCACTTGTTTATAACTTGGCTACTAGCAGTGATGAATGCTTGTACTATGTTTCTTTGTGCTTAAAGCTATACTTTCTGCATAATTCCCAATGTATTTTGTAGGATACTTTTTCATGGTGTCATTTATTATTATTATGTCATTTTTCATCATATTTCGATTTCTGCTTTGGTCTCACTACCAACCAAGTCTGCAGGGAGACCTAAGGCAGGTAGTGGCGTGTTGTTATGACTCCATTTCATGTTTTTCTATCTTCCCTATCATCCCCAGCATTACATAGATAACGTTTTCCTTAGTGTGTGGGCTGTACTTAATAAAACAATTTTTTGTATATCTCTTAAGCTGGGGTTTCCAGGGATTCTTTCAATGTGTTGTTTTGTTCCATTTTTTATCATTCCAAGTGCACCTACTATCACTGGTACAACTCTTTTTTCAATTTCCACATTTTTTCTATTTCAATTTCCAGGTCTTTATATTTTGACAGTTTTTCAAATTCCTTGGTTGCTATGTTACAATCCGCTGGACAAGCCATATCAATTAATAGACAAGTTTTCTCCTTCTGGTTTTTAACAATAATGTCTGGCCAGTTTGCTTCAATTTTTCTGTCTGTGTAGATTGTGTAATCCCATAGAATGGTTACATCTTCTATTTCTGTAACCGGTGCTGGATGATGTTCATACCAGTGTTTGTTTACAGCTTTTCCATAATGTTTGCACATTGCCCAATGTAAATATTGCCCAACTCTATCGTGGCGATTTTTATATTCGTTTGGGGCAAGCACAGAACAGCCTGAGATTAGGTGGTCTATTGTTTCTTGGTGTTTATCACAAAACCTGCATTTTGGATCCATATTATTATGCATAATATTTGCCTGAAAGTTTCTCGTGAAAAGACTTTGGTCTTGTGCTGCAAGTATAAATCCTTCAGTTTCAGACTTTAATCCTGATGCATGTAACCATCGATGAGTATTAACTTTGTCAACATTGGATTTATTGGCACGTACTGGATATTGGCCATGCAGAGGTTTGTCTTGCCAGCGCTGTTTCATCTTTTCAAGAGCTTTATCTTTGGCTTTCATTTTCATATTTTTTGCCACAATAGTTGGTTCTTGGCTATTGTTTTGCTTTTCTACAGAATCTACTAACTGTAAATCTTGTTTGTATTTACTGCCTTCTTTTATTATTGAATATTTTTTCTTTCTTTCTTCATGTTGCCTTACTAATTGTATCATCCAATCCTTTGTTGTTTCTATGTATGTTAGTAAGCCAATAGTTGTTGTCTTGTATGACAATTCCAGCTGAATAAGACCCCTTCCACCTTCTTTACGGGGTATGTATAGACGGTCTACATCAGCCTTTGGATGATGCATCTTATGCTTAGAAAGAAGCTTTCTTGTTTTAGCATCCATTCGCCTGATGTCGTTTAGTCCAGTTTAAGATGTTGAAGCTATATTGGACAACTGGGATTGCAAGGCTATTAATGGCCATAACTCTATTCTGTGAATTTAATTCAGTTTGTAATATCATTCGTAGCCTTCTATAGTACTCTTTACGCACTATTTCTTTCATTTTTTTATGGTGAATGTTTTCGCTCTCATTTACACCTAGGTATTTATAAGCTTCTTCTGGTTTCAATTCTTTTATTGTTACAGCAGGGTCTAGGCTAATTGAGGATGTTTCTTGTATTGATCCACGTAAAACTGTAGCCTTAGCACATTTATTCAAATTAAATTTCATTCCAATGTCTTCGCTGAAGCATTTTACAGTTTGCAGAAGACCTTCCAGCTCATTATCATTCTTAGCATATAACTTTAAGTCATCCATGTAAAATAGATGGCTTATTTTCTTTTGGCCTATTTTATAACCTTATTATTATTATTATTATTATTATTATTAATAATAATCACTTTTCTCAAATTTTTTATTTCAGAATTGGGTCATGAAAATACCTGGATTGGTACCAGAAAATTTGCAAATAAAACAATATGGGAATCTTGTTCTAATAAAACAAAACATGTAGATTATGAGAATTGGAAAGATAAAAATCTGAAAAGGCAGAGAACTTTTGGCCGATTGAATACCACAGAAAACTCTGTATGGATTTCTGAATGTCTTCAACATATTCGCTTACCTGTTATTTGTGAAAGTAAGTTTCTTTTTTAATATAGAAAAATCAGCTTTGTTAAACTATAGCAGTTTTTTTAAAAAATATGTTTGAATGTTCTTTGAATGAGAATGACTTTCCTTTCTTTTGGCAATTAACATCTTTGTTTTTTGGTGGAGATTTATTTTTCAAGGAAGAAATGAAGGACTTGCTGCTTGTCTGTATATCAAATTGAGCCTACCAAATGTAGCAACATTTGGCTGATGATTTTAATAATCTCCAAAAAAATTAATTTGATGCACAAATGTTATATACATTTATCTAAACTTATTTATAAATGGAACTTTGTGTGTGTATGTGTGTGTGTGTATCCGTTACCTATAGACTCCGAAATGGCTGAACCGATTTTCTTGTACTATAAGCATCTGCAAGTGTTCTTAGCTAGGTTTTGTGTCAAGGTACCCCTGATAAATATTGAAAATCAATAATCGAAAAGATTGGGTTATAGAAGGAGTGGTCCGATTTTAATCAAATTTGATACACTCATAGACAAAGACATAAGAAACGATATTCAGAAGTTTCAATGTTGCAGTTCTTACAATAGTGCAGAAAATCGATAATATATATATATATATAAAAGGCAAGATGTTTGTGTGTGTGTGTGTCTGTTTATCTGTCTGTATGTCCTTTATACAAATCCACAATTTTTATCCAATTCTCACCAAACTTCACAGAAACATTCTTTAGGCTGAGTCTGAGCTCCAGGACCATGGATTAGTTTTAAAGCTTTCATTACACCCGAGCAATGCCAAGCTATACTGCTAGTATATGATATATAGGATGTACATTGTGGTGTAGTGGATATCAGCTCGGGATGAGAAATTGGAGTGTCAAGTTCGAATTCCAGTTGAATTCGTTGCATCCACTTACGTACAATTACCCTTGGAAAAGTTATGAATCTGACTCTTCCCCCTGCTTTGAGTTAACTAGCAGAACAGATTCTATAGCCTTGGTTGGCGACCAGTCTAGCGTAGAAAGTAATGGTAACCAACTGCGGGAAAATATCCTGCCCCATCAGTCATATCTCTTTCGAGACATGATTACCCAAGTGTGTATCATGTATTTGCACTTAACTGCCTGATATATGATAGGATAAGAAACAAATAAGAAAAAATTGTAAATCTAACTTATTTTGCTTTAATTAAAACTCAATCATAAAGCTTTAATAAAACCAAAACATGTTAGCATTATAAGCATTTCCTATTTGTTCCTTATCCTATCATCCTGTTAGATTCTGATCCATATTTGATCTGTATTTGATACCAATTCCTATTTGTATACAAAATCAGGTGTAACAAAAACAGAGAAAAACCCATTCTTTAATAAATGACTAGCCTTTTACTATGAATGAGAAGGTGACTGATTATATATTTTTTTGAGAAACTTGTATTGACACTCTGGTATCAGTTTGTAACAAGAGTGGAGTTCATCGCAACATTGTTTTGTTTGTTGAATTAGGATATTTTTTTGTATTGAAGAAAGATATATATATATACCTATGTATTTATGAAAGATGTGAAAGATTATAGTGGACAACAAGACCTCTTGTTACTATGGCATCCTGTGATTAAAGATTGAAGAAAGAAAGAAAAAAATAGTGTGTTCTTGTTTTTTTATTTATATTGGTATAAATAGCACCCCCCAGCATGGGTTAGAAAATGGCCTCTGGCAGCAGATAAGGTAAAGTAATCTTACAGGTACATGTAAAAAACCTAAACCAAACTATATAAGAAAAAAAATTTTCAGACAAAAACCCACTATATTTGTCTATATTTCTGAGCTGAGTTATTTACATATATTTCTGAGGTGAGTATTTACATTGTTCAGACTGTTGTCCTCATCTTTATTGCCATATTCACAATGTTTTAGCCATTGTATGCTCTGATCTTTTTAAGATGATTAGAATTTTGAACTGAACCCTTTATTTTGATCACTGGGGTAAAGTGTTCTCATTCCATGAGTCATGTCACTACTAGATATTTTAGTTTTATCCATTTGATCCAAATCTCTAAATTTTTCTGTAGCCATATATTGAACTCACAGCTCTCTGGTCAAGTCATTGGATCCAACAATGCTTTTATCCACTGGGTCATGTGTCCTTGAGGACACCAGTGTATGAATTTTTGGGACTTACAATGTCTCAGTAACCATTTTTACCCACTACTTCAGTTTCCCTATTTTTCTCATATACATATAAATAAGTAGCAGGTGTATGTTTATCTTGCAAGGTAAAGGTAGTGTCCTGTGTGGTCAAAATTCAGTCCAATGTTGGTGAGACTGGAGTGACTTTTCTAGAGCACAGACCTGGCTAATAGCATAGACTTTTTAAATATAAAACTAATTCCTAAATTACTCTTATACTAACTAGTGGTGCACCTAATTATCTTTCAGAGGAGCATTAGTGTGCTCAGGTACACCAGTTGAGTTACACTAGTTACAGGTTTCAGAGATTAGTTAGTGAGAACTGTCTGAATGAACCTATTAAATAATTAACTGAAGAATTATAGATAATAATATTTGAATATAATTTTACTATAATTTAATTTCAGAATGTAAACCAGGTTTTTATGGTGATCGTTGTGAATTAGGATGTGGCCATTGTAAAAATCTCTCAACATGTGATCCAATTGATGGCACATGTCTTCATGGGTGCAATCCAGGTTGGCTTGGAGATAGATGTCATAAGAGTAAGTATAAAACTTATTTTGTATGAGTTTTATGTGATCACATTGTATAAGGTTGTCATACATGAAATGACACATTTTTTTGGTTGGTTGTTGATCTCATTGTCTAACAAAGTAATCTCCCTAGTGTATAATTTTTAAAAATTATTCATGATTCTTTTTCTTTCCAGATAATCTTTCAATAATTGTTACTCATAAATCCAATGAAAAATAATTATAATGAAACAATATTAAGTAATCTTATTGTATGAATACAGATTGGAAAAAAGTATCATTTTTACATCAAATCATTACAATTCTGACAACAGTAAAAGAGTAGGTCAATGGTTAGATGCAAGTGAATCACCAAAACAGTACTCAAATCTTCACAGCACTCTAAAAAGTCAATGGTTACTGTATGGTGATCTTTCAAAGAGGTTATTCCTTATTCATTCTTACGTCAATAACAGTAACCTTGTATTGAGTGAATGCGCAAAAAAAAAATAGAAAAAGAAACATCCTTGACTTTTAGGAATAGGGATGGCCAAATTTTGATGCATGACAACATATGATCATATGTTTTTCAATCAAGTGTCCAAAAGCTGCATAGCCTGACTGATAAAATTTTGCCTCATCCTCCATATTTACCTGATATCTCTCCTACTCATCATCCCTTATATAAGCATTTTGAGCTTTTCATTTGCAATAAAACATTCTCCAACAAGGAAGAGGTGATCAAAGCATTTGAATTGTTTATCACATCAATGAAATTTTTTTAAAGATGAGATCAAGAATTTAGAGGTACATTGAGGAACAGTCAGTCATCAACATGGTGCCTATTTCAGCTAAATAAATTAGTTATCAAAAATTAATAAGCATTTTATTCATTTCCTATAAAGTTTATCATTTCATGCATGACAACCTAATATTAAGCATAAAATATGATCAAGAGTGGGCACCTTGGCAAGGGGTAAGAGTTGACACATCTGCTGATTGCATTTGTGTATTGCTGTGTACAATTAGACTTATTTTTATTTTTGAAGCAATGAATTCCATCTTTTTTTTGTAAAATATACAAGTTTACAGTTTCAAAAATCCACTGAATATTTCCTATGACATTACTGTTTCAAAACTTCCTTTATCTACACAAAGAAAAGTTTATGTAAGATGTGTGAGGTACCAATATGCAATATTCTTTTGTAATGTCAATTTAATAAAAATTTATGATTGAAATGACAGCACCATCAGTTGATGTGATTGCAGCCCTATGCTCTAGAAGGAGTTTACAGGAATAAGCAACAGTTTAACTTGCTACAGTATCCCTAAGAGAAAATTATACTTATGTATTTTGCTCTTTAAATTTCCCTTTTGATTCTCAGAACACCTTTTGGTAAATATGTGTATTAATACTTTCACTGATGCATTGTTGTGCCATTATTGTCTGGCTGTGCTGGCCCATTTGGTGGTAAAATAGGAAATTACCATTTACTGGAAATAAATATCTATAAATAACCGGATGGTAATTTCTCATGGGTTTCACCATTTTGGTTTCAAAACATAACATAAGCACACAATATAATAAAAATATGTAAAAATATAATCACACAATATAATACAAATATGTAAAAAAAGTGTCCATTCTGGTTTGGAAATAACAATAAGTGTTAGTTTATAACTGCACTAGGGATTGATATTTCACAGTGTCTTGAAAACAGGTAGGCAGTAGGCAATGTAACTTTTGGTAAAATGTATAAGTATGTCAACAGCAGTGAAAATGCTCAAAAATAAGTTTTTCGTACCTTGCATGAAATTCATGAGATTACCAGTTCCTGGTGTTAGAAATTTACTTTGTCTTGAAGTAAAAAATTTAATATTCATTAAAGCCCATCTTCAAAATGTTTTCAGTTGGAAGGTGGAGGTCACCAAGAAGGGTGCTAGTAAGAATTTGCACAGTAAAACTAGTTTACATCATTTTCATGGGGATGGTGGCAGATGATTTTAGGAGAGAATACTGAGGATGGGCCTGGTATCTATGTGATTTGTAACAAAAAAAAAAAATAAAAAATAAAAAAATAAATAAAATCTATAAATTTAATTCAGTTTATTTCCTTCTTTATAAACAATACACAATAGTGCAGATTATATTCTGAATCAAATTTGACAGTATTCAAACAAATAGATCCTCTTGTCAAAGAACAAAAACTTTTCTCTAATAATTTCGATTTCTTTTCAGCTTGTTTTATGGGCTACTATGGAACTGGTTGTATGTTAGAATGTGGTCATTGCAAACATAGTACTACTTGTGATTCAGTGACTGGATTTTGCTTGGATGGATGTCAAGAAGGATGGGCTGGAACCAGATGCAAAACTAAAAGTAAATTGATTTCTGATATTTCTGATGACCTACAGGATTTAAATTTTTATTCATCAGATTACATTTTTTATTTTTATTATAAATCAATTAATTTATCCAAATTTTATTATTTTTGTTTTCAGAGTTCATTTCAAAATTCACCTCACTTATAATTGACCATTGGTTTTGATTAGATTGTAACCATTTTATTATATATCATAAACAGTATTTGTTTTTTTTTTTTTATAGCTTGTCCGGACCAATTTTTTGGTGAGAATTGTAAACAACACTGTGGCAATTGCAAAGCGGGTTCAACCTGCAATTATCAAACTGGAATCTGTGAGAAGGGTTGCAAGAAAGGCTGGAAAGGAGAAAAGTGTCAACAACAAATATTTGAAGGTCAGATTGATGCAATGTTTCTAACTGAACACACACACACACACACACACACACACACATATATATATATATTTTCTTTTACAAAGTAACTATTTTTAAGTTGTATGAAAAGTATTTTCCTATTTCAAAAAAAATTCCAAAAAGTTGACTACAATAAATGTTTGATTTGTTTCTTACTGCTTATAAACATTTTGTTTTTTTTAAACCAGAAAATATCTTTAGATTGTAAGGATGTTTTTTTGGGTGAGTCGGAGATAATAATGGTTTAGTAGATACAAGACTTACTAATTAACCAATGAGAATTGGAACTCAGTTCTCAGATTAACAATTCTGAGCTATTATTCATTACACCACCTGCACATCCAATTCACAGCCCCTGGTATTCCAAAGTGGTCACCCAATTTAGGTACTGAACAGGCTTGACATTGAGTAACATCGGTAATAAATTATTTTGATCATCTAATACTTTTGCACTTTATAAAAATCTCTTAAAATTATTGATTTCTCTTTTTTCTGTAGGTGTTCAGATTTAACTTGATAGCTTAGAACATAATTATCTTTTCATATATTCATAAAATTATAAGAAAAATAAATGCATAGTGTAATGAGATATGCAAAATAGACTTACTCTATTTTGCATAAAGTCAAACAACTACAAATATTACTCTTCAGTAAACATAGAGACAATTTCTATATCACAGACTGAAAGACAATACAGCAACATAGTGTTGATGATAGGATCTCTAACATTATTGAATTCATTGTTTTAATGAGGATCAAGTCATTAAAATAAAAGTTGCAGGAGGAAAGGATGATGGCAAAACCAAACATGATAGGATGAAACTATGGAGGAGAGTATGCACAAATTCAAGATGGAAT
This sequence comes from Ascarosepion bandense, assembly GCA_037127315.1. NCBI lineage: Eukaryota > Metazoa > Mollusca > Cephalopoda > Sepiida > Sepiidae > Ascarosepion > Ascarosepion bandense. The sequence goes on along the minus strand of JBBBDQ010000571.1, from coordinate 8,774,866 downwards.
CAAAAGATCATAATGAAGATAAGTTGAGACCTAAATCCCCAATAAAACAAAACATGTACACACGCCAAGACTGAGAGATAATATCTTGTACTATAGTTAGGATGAGTCTAAGATCAACGAAGAGCATGAAACCTATTTGTTTCCAGGATGTGTTGTGAGATATGCAAAATGGAGATTCTCTACTTTGCATAATATCAAATGACTACGAATAAGTCAGTTGATATGGGGACAGTTACATCTATATCATAGATTTAAGGACAACACAACACATAAAATATTTATAATGTTCTTGAAACACTTCAAGTTGAAAATAAATAGTTTAAAACATTTTCTATTTCTCAAAAGAATAAAAATCCTCAATCTGATGAATTATCATTTTTCAAAAAGATTTTTTGCACAATCATTTTTAATTTTTGCTATTTTAGTTTACAGTAATAATCTATTTCACTCTTGTTACAATCAGTCAGTTAAGTGCTATACATGATACACACTTGGACAATCATGTTGGCAAAGAAATATGACTGACTGGGCAGTAGATTTTTCTGCAGTAGGTTGCCATTACTTTCTGCAGTAGACAAGTTGCCAACCATGGCTACAGAACCCAATTTGTCTTGCTATTTAACTCATAGCTAGAGAGAGAATAACAGATTCATACCTTTCCCAAGGGTATTTGTGCATAAGTGAATGCAACGAATTCAACTGGAATTTGAACTCAGCTCTTCAATTTTTCATTCTGAGCTGATATCTACTGCACCACAGTGCACATCTTGGAATTCAAATTTGTTGTATAATGAATGCAATGAATTCAAATTCAAGTTGAATTTGTTGCATTCACTTATGCACAAATACTCTTGAGAAAGGTATTAATCTGTTGCTTTTCCCTCCAATTATGGATTAAATAGTAGGATCTTTGCAGGATGAGTTCTATAGCTTTGGTTGGTCAGCAGTCTACTGCAGAAAATAATGGCAATGTACTGTGGGAAAATCTTTTGCCCAGTCAGTCATGTCTGTTTTGAAACATGATCACCTAAACATATATCACATATGGCACCTAACTGACTGTTATAATCATGTCTGTTATACTTTTCTTTAATATTATACACACTGAGAGTATACTTTTCTCAGGAATAGTATGGTTAAGAAACCAGTATTCTAAAATTATTCGGGTTCACATAAGATGCCAGAATGGCATGAAAAATATTATACAATTTAAAAAAGAAAAAGAAAGAAACTACATTAATTGATCATTTAAAACATATCTACATTGAAAAAATCACACGAACAAGCAAGCCAGTAGGCTACATACCCTCATCTAAAATTTCCGTACTTTCAATAATAAAAAGTGGTTACACCAGACATTGGCCACAGCATTTAGAAACATAAATTACAAATCAGATTCCATAAGAGAATCTTATTCAATCTGGGAAAGTATTTGTTGGTTAACTCTCACAACCTGGTGATAGTTAAAGGCAAAGCTAGATTTGAAAGAATCTATCATTTTCCATTGGTTAACTTACTAGCAACAAAATGTTCTCTTCTGTAAATACATCAGAGATTGATACTGAAATTTTCTTTGGAATATTTACATTTAATTTAATTTCTCATTTTTCCTTTTTGTAATATCCTCATTTAATAGATTTATTAAAACTTGTTTGTGTAAATTTCATGATTTGAGCCTTATTTTGCCTGGACTCACATGAGTCTGCCAATTTTGTTTGTGGGACAAATATACCAGGAGCATTATGCATTTAAACAACAAAATGTCTACATCTCATATCACTCAATAAGTCCCAGGCCTCACATATAGATGACACCACTAATAAAACGTGCATATGATTTTTATGAAGTACTAACCTTTAAATGGTATGTGATAAAATTTGGGCCTAATCGGATTATTAGTTTACAAATTACAATTATTTAAGTGAAACTATTGCTGTAAATTTTCAAAACAATACAAAAATCTTTCTTGTGTTGATAAAGGATTGCTTTCTGATGTAAAAAAATACTGTTCAAACAAAGCAATGGCTTGATAAGTATTATTTGGATGCTACTCTATCAGAAACAATGGTTAAGAGGTGGTATGCTGACTTTAAGCGCAATCGTACAGACACAAATGATGCTGAATGCTTATGTCACTCAAAATTGACTGTTGTCCTGGAAAAAAAAACTCCAAAAAATCCATAAACTCATTTTGGCTGATCGTAAATTGGAATTGTGCAAGATAGCAGAGGAGTTGAATATATCAGAAGTATTTACTATTTTACATGAACATTTGTCAGTAAGAAAGCTGTATTCAAAGTGTTTGCTCATAGTTGATCCAAAAGCAACAATGTGTCAACAATTCAGAGCATTATTTGCAACTGTTTCAATACAACAAAAAGGAGTTTTTGCATGTGACAATGGATGAAACATGGAACCATCACTTCAATCTGGAGTCAAATTGGCAGTTAGCTGAGTAGACAGCAGCAAGTGAAAGCAGTCCAAAGCGACCAAAGATGCAAATATCAGCAGGCAAGGTTTTGGCTTCCATATTTTGGAATGTGCAAGATTATTGATTACCTTGGGAAAGAAGAACCATCAATAGCAAATATTATATAGCATTACTGGTGCACTTGAAGAAAGAAACTGCCAAAAAATTGCCACAAATGAAAAAGAAAAAGTGATCTTTTACCAAGACAATGCACTGTTTCACAAGTCGATCACAATGATGGCAAAACTACATGAATTGCACTTCAAATTGCTTCCGCATTCACTCTATTCTCCAGGTCTGGCCACCAGCAACTACTGGCTGTTTACAGACCTCAAAGGGTTGCTCCAGGGAAAGAGATCTGGCTGAAATGAAGAAGTGATATTGGAAACAGAGGTGTATTTTGAGATCAAAGACAAATTGTTCTACAAAAAAAAAATTGAATTGTTAGAGAAGCATTTGAATCAGTGTGTCACCCCAGAAGGAGATTATGCTTATGAATAAAGTCAAATTTTGCCTAAAGGTTGTTGTTTTATTAGATAGGTTCAGGACTTATTAAACCAATGTACTTGTATGGTGGTTTTCTTATCATTAATGTATTTTTTGTTATTTCAGAAGGTTCACCTGTAACCAAAGGTCACAGTCTCTACACAGTGTATGGAATGGACATTAAATACAAAGAAACATTTTTGGTTGCACAAAGAAGATGTTGTGAAAAAAATGCTCATCTTCTTTGGTTGGAATCAGGAAATGAGGAAAATTTTATTTCAATCAACATACTGCAAAGTAAGTAAATAGTTCATTAACTAAATTGGAAAACTGAAATATTGCATTAATTAAACTGAACTCAATTGTAGTGTGGCAACTGTTTGGATATCAGCATGTATAAGAAGTATGTCTATATATTGTGCAGCACTTACAACTTTTTAATGCTTTATTTTTTAATAACATTCTCTCACAAGCCAACATTATTTCAATTGTACAGTTTTGAGCATTGTGGAGCAGTGGATATTGGTTCGGAATGAGAAATCAGAGAGCTGAGTTCAAATTCCAGTTGAATTCATTGCATTTACTTATGTGTAAATACTCTTCGGAAAGGTATTAATCTGTCTTCTCCCTCTAGCTATGGGTTAAATATCAGGACAGATTGGGTGCTAGAGCATTGGTTGGCAACCAGTTTACCATAGAAAGTAATGGTAACCTACTGTGGGAAAATCTTCTACCCAGTCGGTCATGTCTCTTTCAAGACATGATTACCCAAGTGTGTATAATGTATGGCACTGACAGTTTTAGGAAGACTGAGTGTATTTACAAATTAACATTTCTAAGCTTAAGTACATGATAACAGACAAGAGAAACACTTTGTTTCAACTCACAATATATAACCATCAAATTGCCCAATTTAAAAAGTTTTTATTTCTTGACCATAAGTTATCATCAAACAGTAATGCCTTAGCTGCAGTACAATATTGCAATATGCTTGCTTAGGTGACTTTCAGCAAAAACAAAGGTGTAATACATCAAAACATGTTTCTTATGATCTGAAAAACAAGATTTATGGCACATACATCCTACCTGTTGTACCTTATGGACTGGAATGTGTGAACTGGACAGTAAGGGTGTTGCAAAATTTATCAACTTTTCAAAACTTCCCCTTCTATTGTATAGTTTTTTGAGGTAGCTCTGTTGTTGATTTAACTCATTTTTAACTTCAAGACTTTCTTTAGTCAGAATAAATAATGTTCATTACTGAAAGCCTTCTTTCAGCCTCTGCAGAACTTACAGTAATAGTATTAATTATATTTTTAGCACTTTGAATAGTTTTGGGTACAACATGTTTGTGGTAAACTGTAATTAGCTAGAAGTATTCACTACTATTTCTCTAGTCTTCATTGTCAGGACTAGTGATATCTACTAGTTTGTCAATGTTGCAACCAGATATGACACGAAGTGAAGGTTTAAAGTGGGTATATCAACAGCACCACTCAAAAATTCCTAAACCCTCTTGACATTTCACCCTTTGGGGACTCCTCAGGTACTGTACAATAAACCTAGCTCTCCCCCAGAAGGAGAGGTACTGACTAGAGCAAAGCCTCCTGAAGCTTGGGTATACCAATATCAGGACAAGTTTAACCATGAGCTGTATCAACTGCTATTTATAAGGTGGAGATTTGCATATGAATACTACAATGTTTATGGTAATTTCTCATTACATTTTCAGCATAATCACAGAAATAATTAACATAGATCTCATGGTAAAATAATTTACAAAAGTCCAGGAATTTCTCTTCAGCATTTTTCCAGGGAACTAAAGCTTCTATATTCCAAGAATCTGGGTTCAAAGTATTAACTAATTCATGAATTTCATGATTTATGCTTAGGAGGCATGTGTTTGTTAGTGATTCACTAGATACATGTGAGCATAGTGTAACTAACATTTTACTTAGATCATCAGCTATTAATATATAAGAATATTTTTGGATAATCCAACAACTGGTTTGCCAAGCTTTTATAATTTTAAAAATCAATTCATGTGAACCAGTGCAAACTGGTAGGATGCCATGACTCACTGCATTCATGTCATATCATAATCAAGTAAGTCAATTATTCTCTCTATTATAATACAGAGCATTGTATATATATATACTCTTCAGCAATGAACTGAATTCTTTTGGTAACTGGCGTGTGTATACACTGCTTATATGTAACATGCTAAAATTTCCCTACTCTGATTCCATGTGCTTATGACTTAGGGGTTAGTGACTTTGACTGACACCAAATCAGTCAAGTTTCAATCCCAGCTGGATGCAAGTGGATGTCTAGTCACACTGATGAGCTGTGATACAGCGAAACAGGCTTATATATGGATGACGAATATATATATATATATAAAGGAAAATTCAACATGCTATCTAAAGTAGTTATAAATTATAATCCATTTCAATAAGCTAATAAGCTTATATCAGACCATGTTTTATTTGGAATAAAATTTTCTCAGAATATCCAAAAAATTTTAGCAAAATAGAAATCAAGTAACATGACCCAAAATAGAAATCTTTAGTCTTATCTTGTAAAGTTCACCAAGGTTAGGGGAGAAAAAGTTCACTAGGCAAAATAAGTGACCACTCACAAGCATACAAATACATATATACATAAATATAGACATGTGAACATACATATGCATACACACATACACACATGTACATATACACACATATGTACACTTACACATATATACATATGCATATGTATACACTTACATATACACTCATATACACACATCCTTCCTTATACACATGTAAATATTGTATTCACACACCCACATATACACTTATGAAGTTGAGGCATATACACATATATACTCAAGTATACCAACAAATATCGCACATACACACAAAAGAACCTACATTCAATTACATATATAAGATAAAGTAGTTGTACACATATACAGGCATATAAGTGTACACATATACACACAAAAAGGGACCTATATTAAAATACATACATAATACAAAGTAGTTATACACATATACAGGCATATATATCAAATACATTTTATTATGGCATTAAAGACAAAATTTTTTACTATATTCGGCCATACTGAATTTTAAAACAAAAATACCAGTCAACCGGTTTTGTTCCTTTTCATCAGAACTGTAATGGGGAAAAATTATGAAAAGAAAATCTGTTATAGGTTAAATGAATGAACAGAAGAGGAAAAGTTTTTGATTTTTACTAAAAGTTATAACATCTAAAGATGCTAGAGACTCAGCAGATCAATATATAATATCAATATATGACTCAAAAGTCACTGGATTTGTTTATAGACAAGGGTTGAAGTTTAGCATAAAATACTTCAAACTCTGAGAAAATCTATTCTCTGTCAAGATAAACAGGAGGAATGCTGAAGTGCGGATGTTCTATGAAAGATAGCATGAGAAATCACTTGTGAAATGGCCTGTAAAATTAACATTGAGATTCAGATGGTATTTTAAAGAATTTTGTCATTTTTTTATTTTATCTTTTAGGAATGTCATTATCATCAAGTTGGCTTGGAACTGAAACTTTTGACTGTGTCTATAAATGGATTTCCTGTGATCATAAGAAAGGCATGACCTACCAAAACTGGAACATTTCCTCACATGCTAAAAATGCTTCCCATATTGCAGTGAAGATGATGGATTCTCAAAAAACTGCGTGGGTCAATGTACATAGTGATATTGAGCTACCTTATATTTGTGAACGTTAGTAATTGCTTTTGTAATTTTATACTTTATTGCATTATAAGCATAAATTTTGTTATGTTTTAGAGAGTTTCCTATATTTTAAACTTTTTTGTTCTGTCACAAGTGTTTGAAAGAAAAAAAAGCAGTATTTTAACATTGCTATTTCCTTAAAAAAATACTGTATGACTTAAATAAGAAAATATTTTATATCATTGTCATCTATACTTAAGTGGATCATAAACAAATTAATAATTTCAGTCTTTACTTATGCTTATGCCTACATGTGCTCACACACACACACACACACACACACACACACACACACACACACATGAAAGGAGTTCCAAAAAGTTTTGAGCTCTTTAACCTATCTGAATATGCTTATACCCAGGCAGCTGTGTACTGTCCAGAGTCATGGTCAGCAAGTGCGCAGGGTGGGAAATCTGTACTGATCAGAAAGTGAGGATTTAAAGGGTTAGTGATATGGTAAGAGGAAAAAAATATTTTATTCATATTTTACTTTTTGTCAAGTATTTTTATTTATCAACAAAGATGGCTTCCACAGGTAGCTCATCTTCAAGGTATCTCCTCTCCTGATGGCATTCAACAACTCAAAATTTATAGTAAACAATTTTTATATGATCATAAATTTCCTAAATATATATATATATATATATATACATTTGTACACCCATTAACGTGCGCAAGGACACACACACACACGTGTATATATATATATATGTCTGCAACTGTCATGATGACAGATTTCCCCCACTTCCACAAAAATACACAAATATATGTAACCTTACATATAACCAATTTTTTAAAAAATTAATCAGTTTGTCTGACAATCGCAAGAGTGTGAAACCCAGGGTTACAAACTCACACCTATCTATATGAGTATATATATAAGAAAAATACTGGATTTTAAAATTAGATACATATAGGCTAGGGTTAAATAGGGACTCAGGTATTTTGAATCTTTATAAATATTTCAATAGTTAAACTAAACATTTTTTAGATACACTTAAAAAAATTTTCTTTAAAACAACATTTAAAAGTATTATCACAGTTAGGTTTATGCTTAAAAATATTCAAAAACTCTATCGCTTTCTATGTCATGTGATGTAAACATCTCATGAAAGACGCTCCTCACAACGAATGCCTAGTTTAAATTTTAAAATAATTTGTTTCTGATGAAAGGCCGAGGCCGGTCTGAAATATCACCATATATATATATATATATATATATATATATAATAGAAATAAATAAATACTGTCAAAAAAATACATTTTTAAACTTACAACTTTTTAGTAGTTTTTCCTATATGGTGTATCAAAAATACTTTTACCAAATTTAGAGATGGGATCCTCATGCCAAAACAAGGACAAAGTTTCATATAAACATATAGACATATGTCTGCATTTTTGAGTAATTAAGTTTATGGCAGACATTGTTAAATGTACAATCCAAGATACAATCCTTGATTCATAGTTTGTAGTGTCATGAATCCTGTCTCAACAATGTGACAATAAATGGCAGAAAAGTTTGGAAACACATTTTCTAACAAAATTTCTCAAAAATAGTCAGGCCAGTAGAGTTATATATATAAATATACTGTTTAATTAAAAACAGAATATCTACTCAAATATAAGTGTCTATAAAAAATAATGTTCAAGCAAATAGATTGAATATGTTGGTTGTTAATCCATTTCATTAATCTCCGGAACTTTCTGTAATATGTTTGTGTGTGTGTGTGTGTGTGTGTGTGTGTGTGTGTGTGTGTGTGTGTGTGCACATAATTTATGATTATGATTGAACTTAAGAATATATAAATATAATTTATGATTGCAGGATTTAATATTCTCTCACATTCTTGCATCTTAGTGGCTTTATTGCCTAGCTCAGGGTGAAATTATCTAAAACATAAATACAGGTAACACTCATTAATGCAGTTAAAGTTTCTTCAAAAAGTATTATGCCAAGAAAAATAGTTTTTAAAATCTATAAAAAATGGCATGTTTTGCTTATTCTTAGGAAGTTCTTGTGTTTTTTCTGTAATGATGTTCTATTAGTCCAATTACCAAAAACATAGGATCTTTGATATACAAAAAGTCTTCCAGCTCAAGATTATGGTCTGCCCACTGTACATGTTTTGATGAATCTATATTCAGTCTCTTATTAATTCTTGAGAGATTTTATATTTTCAATGTGGTTTGTATCTTTTAAGAATGTGTTGATGGTTTTTATGGTGATGGGTGCCAATTGAAATGTGGCCATTGTTTGAATTCTGTTTGTGATGTAATTACTGGATATTGTCACTATGGATGCATTCCAGGTTATTTTGGAAGGAAGTGTGATAATAATGAAGATCCAGGTAAGTAAAAGTATTATAATTCTTTACAGAAACAATTCATAAAATTCAAAATTCACTGTTTTTTATCCATATTGTTGAATGTGTTAAAATTCTACAAATTTTTAAAAAGAAATCTCAAGTTGATGTCAAAAATTGCCACAAAACATTGCTGATTTATTTAAGATGGAATCATCTATTATGACATGTCTCTAATTTTTATTGGAATACTTTGCATTTATTTTTAATTTTTCTAGTTGAATTGTTCACGTATATTGTATATGATCCATTACTGTACACAATTAGATTACAATAAAATTTGTATTTTATATAAATGCTGCCTTTTTTTTTTAAAATCATATCACCCCAAACAAAGCGGTAATGCCACTGATGTGCAGGGGGCTACTTAAGAGTAAAAAGAATGGAAAAGAGAAAGCCAGAAACCACATAGTCTATCTGCTTCAATTGAGAAAAAAAAAAAAAAAGAAAAGAGTGAGAAGATTGGAAAAGAAAAAGCCGGAAACCACATCCTAAACAGGAAACAAGGGATGAGCCTGTTCAATAGACGTGGGTGGAGTGTGAACCGGGCGATAGTATAGTCTATCTACTCCAACTGGAAAAAAAGTGGGGGTTGGGGACTTGCTAAGTTTTAATTTAGTTAATGGAAATTGAGATGTGGTAGAATGGAGAGATGTGTCATAGATTTGGTGTGGGTATCATAGGTTTGGGGGCAATGGAAATGAGATCTTAGCACCAGACTTGAATCTTTTTATAATCTGGAATTGATTGTTTCAGCTTGTTTTCCTTTCATTTGACTGGTTTCTTACTACATTTCTGAAGACATCAGGTTATGCCATTTTCACTATTCTCACTTGCTTCTCTTTGTCTTGACTAACCCTTGTTGCTCATTATCTCATTTAATATGATTAGTGATTACAAAAGATTAAAACCTACAGTTATATAGTAAGCTACATTTTTTGGTTATGCATAGTGTGCATTAAAACCAAATCTCTTTTCAATCCATATTTTTTTTACTTCAAATCAAAATGTAATATATATTTCAGATATCTTGTAGAAAGAGTATTCTTTCCAAGAGAGAAATGATCTGCATCTTTCTCTATATCTAAATATTTGAGCCATGACTTGGTTTGTATATTTTATGAACTATGTTGATATAGAAAAATACTTTTGACTGAGTTGTGGAAAGATTATATTATATTATAATATACTGATTAATGATTGTTTTATATTCTGCCTGTCCTATCATTGCAATATATATATAAAAAAATCTGTAAACTTAGCAAAATACTTAATGATATTATCAGATCTGTTGCCAGAGGGTTTTGAATTGGATGTAGCCTTTACATCAGAGAGGAATGCAAGAGAGAATTTGCATATTAAGATTAGTTTGCATCATTTTCATAAAGAGAGATAATTTTCTGAGCAGTACTCATATTTTTGTTTCTTAAAAAGTGGTTGAAGCAAACTGATGTTTTGAACAAACTAACTTTTTTTGTTTAACTGAAAATTCTTATTGAATTGAAAATTTTGGTTAAATGAAAATATTAATAATCTTTATTTTTGGAGTTGTGTCCTTGCCAGGAATTATCACTGGCGGTCACAATCTAAACAATATAAGATATGTGAATGACGTAGTGCTGATAGCAGATATGAAAAGGAAAATGCAGGACCTCTTACAGAAAGTAGCAAAAGAAAGCAAGAAAGGACTGAGCACAAATTTCAAGAAAACTAAATGCATGTTTATCAGCAAAAAGAACACCTCAAAATGTCTACTACACGTTGGAGAAATGAAAATAAAACAAATAAAGAAATTTAAATACCTGGGAAGCATTCTGACGGAGGATGGAAAGATTGACACTGAGATCTGAAGACACACTGACACAGCCAAGGATGCATTTCAAAAGCTAACCAGAATAACTGAGAGACAGGAAAATATCATTGGAAACAAATAAAAGAGTGCTGAACTGCTATGTGATATCTGTCCTTCTGTATGGCAGTGAATGTTGAACAACCTCCTCAAGAATGAAGAGGCAGCAGAAATGTTGTTCTACAGAAGAATACTGAGGATAACATGGACTGAGCATGTGAATAATGACGAGGTGTTGGACAGGATAAAAACAAAAAGAAAACTCATAATTAGCATCAGGAAGAGACAGCTGATGATCCTGGGACATGTAATGATGAAAAAGGGCCTGGAGAATTTAATACTCACAGGACAGATAGAAGGAAAGAGAGATAGGGGAAAGCAGCATGAGACATACTTGGTAGGCTTGAGCAAATGGATGATAGAGTAGGGTTTGGGAGAGATACTAAGAGGAAATATATTAAGAGTGCCAAGAGACAGGGACCAATGGAAGTCTGTGATCACCTATGTCCTGAAGGAACATGACACACAAAGAAGAAGAAGAAGAAGAAGAAGCATTGAATCATTGTTTTAGCAGTTTAACTTGACAGTCATGCATGACTCACTCACTTTTCTGTTTTAAATCAACTGTTTGTTGATTGGTTAACTGTAGGGCCAGATCAAGGTATTGACAATTTGGGCATTCGTCTGGGGCACCATCAAAGCCATGGGTATCAAGGTATTGACAATTTGGGCATTCATCTAGGGCACCATCAAAGCCATGGGTATAATCATGCTGCTATGTCATGTTCCTGGGATCTTCCAAAATTAGAGCTTATAAAAACATACTTGTGGTCATTCATGACTCAAGACAGATTAAATTTATGGCTATTTTCTCAATAGAAAATGATCTTGTAAAGAACATAGCTGTAAAAAGTGTCATGCAAAAATTTGCAGATCTAAAGTCTAGAAAAACTTTTTAGGTAGAATAATGCATGTTTGCATTATATTGTATTAATCTGTAGAATGTAATAAACTTACACTATTTACATTGTTCAGATTACTGTTCTCATCTTTATTTCCATGTTTACAATGTTTCAGTCATTGTACTGTTGCGAGTAGTCAAATATAGAAATTATATTAGAAAAAACTTCTTTGAATAATGGGTTTCTGTAGCATGTTTGTTCGTATACAACACAACAATATAAATTAAATTGAATACATAAATTAAATTGTCATACAAGAAACGATCACAGGAGCACTCTCCTGTGATCGTTTCAACAATAAAAGAATTTTATATAAACAATAAAACATACATGCATGGTTGAATACTCTCTTGTCAATAATCACAAGTGAAAAACTGTCTGAAAGATTGTTCATGCAGAGTATAGTTCAACAAAAGTCAATATTTTCGATTTGCTAGGTAAAATACAATAGATTGTTGCTGCAAGAAAAAGTTATCGAAATGTGTGTGTGTGTGTGTGTGTGTGTGTGTGTGTGTGTGTGTGTGCATTGTTTAGGTATATAGAAATAAGTTGCCAAGAGTCATTGGCCTTTACCTGTTGGATTTCTTGTATAAGCGCACTCAATAACTTGGTTCGTAAAGTGAAAGAATATTCACTCTTTCAAGTTAATTGTAGGAAGAATCTCAATGCAGTCGATTGTTGAATAAATGTTATTTTTATGCGGTTGATTGAAGAGTCAGTGATTAGACATGCATGGAGATTGTTGGTGTCTCTCGGTGTTTGCAAGCTGACTGACTCGAATTGAGTTTTATTACAACTTAAATACAATTAGAGTTCTGGAATTTGGATCAAAGACATTTGGTGCGAAAGAGAAAATCCATTTCAGTTTTAGAGTGTCTCAACCAATAAAAAGGTAATTTTATAAGTTTGAAGTGATGATTGGCTAAAAAATGCTCTTTGTACAAATAGTCTACTTTTTTAGAAAGGGTAGAGAAATGTTTATGTGAAATATTGTACAGTATGCTTCGGACTTCTTCAGGTGCTAGAAATTTTGTACTGAACCCTTTATTATGACCACTGAGGTATATCATTCTCATTTCATGTGTGATGCGACTTCTGGTAGCAATGTAGTTATCTTCATCTAACTTAACACTCAAAATTATTTGTTCCCTACTGCTGTAGCCTGGTATTGAAATATTGTAAAGAAGGTAATAAAGATGAGGATGATAATTCGAATAATGTAAATAGTGTAAATACTATCTCAACTAAGAAATGTAAACAAATACTGTAATAAACTTGCTATCTAAACTTATTTATAAATTAAAATTTGTCTGTGTGTGTGTGTGTGTGTGTGTGTGTGTGTATCCGTTACCTATAGACACTGAAACGGCTGAACCGATTTTCTTGAAAATTTATACAGTTGTACTATAAGCTTCTGTGAGCGTTCTTAGCTAGGTTTTGTGTCGAGGTACCCTCGATAAATATCAAAAATCGATAATCGAAAAAATCGGGTTATAGAAGGAATGGTCTGATTTTAATCAAATTTGATACACTAATAGACAAAGACATAAGAAATAATGTTCAGAAGTTTCAAGGTTGCAGTTCTTACAATAGTGCAGAAAATTTGATATTGATACCAGGAAATCAAAATTTGACTTACATCCATTTATTTTTCTTTCAGTCTATGGTTTTGCTTTAACTGAAAACAACTATTGCTTTTTAGCCTTTCGTGCCAATGCCCAAAGAGTCTGAGCTCCAGGACCATGGATTAGTTTTAAAGCTTTCATTACACCCAAGCAACGCCGGGCTATACTGCTAGTTCTACATATTTTCAGTTTTTCTCCTTATGAAAATTTTAAAAGAATATGCTTGTAAGAGAGCCAAAGTTCATCTTGCCAGGAACCCTAAGAATGTCACTGGTTAATTGTATTCTATTTTCTCACTGGTTAGAAAAGATAAATACTAAAACTCAAATTTTATTGGGCTGTTTTGCACATTTTGCACAGATTTATACTTGCAGTAAATATAGGTTAAAGCTAACCTCTGTAATTCACTTATGGTTGAACAGTGAGATATATATATATATTTTTAAAAGGTAATATCTTTTCTGATTTTGATTTTAAAAAATCTTTTTATGATAGAAAATATATACTGAATTAAAAATACTCGAATATCACAATAACAAGTTTAACCTTGGAAAATTCTTTCTGTTAATGAATTTCGTCTCAAATTTAGAGCTAATGATAACATAAAATATTTAATTCCAATTTGATAAGGTAGGCAGGGTTAATGACTAATCAAAATCAAGCTCATAATTATATTTTACTAAAAAAAATCAAAAGTTTTTATTAATTTTGGACATATGAGAAACAACAAATGTAAGAATCTGAACACAAATTTACTAGAGATAATCTAGCAGTTAAAGTACTTTCTATATCATTTTCTCCTATATATGATAAGATAAAGAACAAATAAGAAATATGTGTGTTATATACATACCTATGAACATTAATGGGTATATCCCAATCATCATATGTTAGACATTATTGTGAGAGGGGTTATATTGCTGTCTAGCATTTAATGTCACTCAGATCTACCATTGTCAGACTCTCTGCCCGAAAGTAGAGAGTAACTCAAACAAGGCTCCACTGAAAGGTAGAGTCTCATCTTGGGAAAAGTAGACTAAAATTTTTGCCTGAGCTATATAGTTTGGATTCAGTCAGTTAAGTGCCATACGTGATACACACTTGGGCGATCATGTCTCAAAAGAGACATGACTGACTGGGCAGAAGATTATCCCGCAGTAGTTTGCCATTGCTTTCTGCGGTAGACTGGTCGCCGACCAAGGCTATAGAACCCAATCTGTCCTATTATTTAACCCATAACTGGAAGGAATAGATGGATTAATACCTTTCCCAAGGGTATTTGCATGTAAGTGAATGCAGTGAATTCAGCTGGAATTCGAACTTGGCTCCCCGATTTCTCGTTCCGAGCCGATATCCACTGCACCACAATGCACATCTTGTTTTTTAGCAGTTCACCACTAGCAATAGTTATCTAGTTCATGCAGCTGGCAAGTATTCTATTTTGTTGATTTTATAAAAGATTACTATTTCTTTTTCCAACCTCTGCTTAGGTTAATTCTCATTCAGTAATCATTTTAGGTTACAACAATATAATAAAATAAGAACAAATAAAAAATGTCATTACTGACCTTTTCATGGTGTTTGAGCTCTTCTATGCTTGTAAGGAGATAGGCATGGATGTATTTGGGTAAAGTATTTGTAGTGGTTTTCAGTACTTTATAAGTGCTTTTGGGAATTACATTTTCATCAGAAGGACTTAAATAAGATAAAAAACTCACTAATATCAAAGACAAATAAATATTTCTTATTTGTTCATTATCTTATCATTCTGTCAAATTCCAATTCATATTTGAACTGTATTTGATCCCAACTTGAATATATGTATATGTATATATATATATATATATATATATATAGTCATCTGCAGACAGATCTGTTTCACTTGATTAATGATATATATATATATATATATATATATCATTAATCAAGATCATTAATAAGGAATGTAACTGCAGGGACAAAAATAAATGCCCACTTCAAGAACTTTGTAATACAAAATAAGTTATTTTCAAAGCAAAAGTACATGACTTAAATGGTCAAGACAAAACATATTTGGGATCAACAAAAGATACTTTGAAGACCAGATGCTTTAATCACAGGTCTATGTTTAAATAAGAAAACTTTAAAAATTGTACAAAATTGGTTAGCCATGTGTGGAAATTGAAATTAAAATATGAAAAAGACCCAGGCATAATGTGTAGTATAGTGAAAACAGTCAAACCTTACAACGGTGGCAAAATATGTAGACTATGCCAAAAAGAAAAGTTAGCTATTATGTTATTCCTAAACAAAAATAAATTACTGAATGAAAGAATAAAAATTATGACTAAGTGTAGCGATATAAAATATCTATTAGGGTCATACAACCATGGATGAAAACATTATAGCTTCTTCTAATTTTGAAAATTGCATGTTTATAAAAAATCCCTGTTATGTGAATGTTCTTAAAAAAATTGCAAATTGCCTGAAGACACTACATAGTAGAAACCTAGGTTGAATAATAACTTGTTTCTTGTTTACAAATGAAAAAAAAAATATATATATATATATATCTATATCTATATATATATATATTTTTTTTTCATTTGTAAACATATCTCTCTCTCTCTCGCTATATATATATATATATATTATTTGGAAGTGAAAGAATAGGTAGATTAAAACTCATTGTTCATGCATTAACTTTTATAAAGAGTGCTCAATATAAAGTAGAGCTTAATATTGTAATTTTGTTATAATAATGGTTTATAAAAGCATTATATCATGACACAAAAAGTTTCATGTTTCAGAATAATACTTTAATATTATTCTTTTTCTTATTTCTCATAGCTAAAAATTTTCATTCATTCCTTGTAACCCTAGTGACATTATTGCCTTGTTTGAGGTTAAATGAAAAAAAAAATGATACCCACTCCATGAAAAAAAGTGTTTAAATGCAAAAATCAGAATTGTTAATTTATACCCTTCCAAATATTACATTCAATTTTGCATTTCTAAAATTTTCAACAAGTGGCTTTGCAACTATCTAGTAAGTGTAGATTGTAAGTTGAGTTTTCAAGTTTAAAAATCTTTTCCCAAAATTAGGGGTCAACTTATATGTCAGATATAAAATGTAAACCATTACCACTGAGTTGTAAACAAGTGGGATAGCATTTACCACACCTCCAACAGGCTGCCACAAATTTGAGAGTAAGTCAAAAATTATCTGCACTTTTACCATAACATATCTGTGCTATGAGTGTGGATAATTTTTGATTCCCCTACAAAAACCTGTGTTTGATAAATATATTTGACATATTAATATAGAAATTAATATAAAATAACAAAATAGTAAAACAAATTCAGTATTCTATTAATAATACCATACACATCGCATCTAACAACTGAAATACTGACTGAAATGACAGTAGACCTGAGTTAATTTACCAGTAGGCCTAAGTTTTGGGCCACTGGTAGCCTACCATATGTTTGTAGGTCCACCTATATGTTAGGTATACATCTAACTTAGAATTTTGAGCTAAAAATTTTAAGGTTGACTAATACACCAGGTTGACTTGTACATCACAATTTACAGTACTTTAAAACCTGCTTTTACTATTTGTTTTTTTTTTACTAAAATTACTTTAAGAAGTATTTTATTTCTCTATAAACATATAAAAAGTTACCTTGTTTTTTTTTAATCATTTCACCCTGAGCAAGGCAGAAATGCCACTGATGTGCAGGGGGCTACATAAGTGTAAAAAGATTAATTAGAAGAGAGTGAAGAGGAATACGTTAGAAAGGAGCAATAGAAAGATGAGAATGCAGGTGTGATGACAGTTTCAAAGGTGGAGAGAAAGGAAAGGATATACGGGGTGGGGAAAGAGCTAGAGTCAAGTGGTTAATAGATGAGTATTGACATTGCATTTAAATTCTTGGAGGTTGTAGCCATCAGGAAAGCAGGAATATGGGAGCGAGTTCCCTCCAAAGAGCACAAATTCCACTTGTCTACTCACGTCATTTCAATTCAGTTAGCGTTTCAATCTGGCCACAATTCAATGAACTTGTCCTGTGTATGACAATAAACTACACCAGGCAGCAAGGCCTCTGATTAGGAGGTTTTGAGGAGTGTGGAACCACGTTTTAATTGCTGTTGTTTCCAGGGTGTTAGCACCTGTTAGAATAACTGCTATGGGCAAATAGTTAACCCCCAAACTGGGGTCAAAACATGAAAATAAAAAAATATATTAGAAGAAATTATCAGCTACACATTTTCATAATAAAATAAATTACTAACTATACCTTATTGGAAAAAATTAACAGCAATACATTTTTATTAAAAAAAATGCCAAAGCTCACAAGAAAAGAAAATTTTGGCATTAAATGACCCATTAAGAGTTGACATACCATTAAACAAACAAACAAAATCAAATAATTCAGTAAAGATTTTTAAAGGCACCTAATTTTAAGGGCAATACAATATTGATATTGACAATATTGATATATCTTCAGTCATAGAAATATTATATTAGCTATTGTATTTTTAAGTTTTTTTGTTAACCATACAAGCCATATGCATGCAATAAATATTGTTTTGCTGTTTCATAACTTCATTATTGATTTTCATAGTGATTTATGTTGAATTACTTTTCTTTATATACTTTTCCTCAGGTCTCTACTTCAGTTTTAAGTCTGCACGATATCATGCTTTTGAAAGACACAACAGAAAAAACTTTTATGAGGCACAGTTAGAGTGTTGCCGCCATGGATATCACCTTCTCTGGTTGGAAAGCAAAGAGGAAGAGACATTCATTAAGGATCACTTACTCAGTGGTTTGTAACTTACATCAGTAATATTTTATGTAAAAATGATGAAAAATGCATTAAGAATCAATGTTAACTTAAAAGATTTTGATTTATATAAAATATTTTAAATTTCAATCAGATAAAAAAATACGTTAAAAGAAAGTTTTTTCTTAACAATGCTTTAACTGTATACTCCCTCAGTAATTTCTATTGCTTAAAAAGCTATTGATACATGTAAATTTGACCAAAAATGTTTGCTTTAAATAGTCATTTAAAAACTCTTTGACAGCCATTAAGGTGCTTATACATTGAAAATCTTTTATTTCCATGAAAGCTTTTTTTCACTTTAGAAAGAGTAAGCTTTCAATGGATTTGCATTGTGGTGTAATGGATATTGGCTCAGAATGAAAAGTCAGAGAGCTGAGTTCAAATTTCAGTTGAGATCGTTGCATTCACTTATATGCAAATATCCTTGGGAAAGGTAGGAAACTATCTCTTCTCCCTCCAGCTATGAGCTGGATAGCAGTACAGATTGCATTCTATAGCCTTGGTTAGCAACCAGTCTACTGCAGAAAGAAATGGCAACTGGCTCCTGAAAAATCTTCTACCTGGTCAGTCATGAAGCAAAAGAGACATTAACACCCAAGTGTGTATCACGTATGGGACTTAACTGACTGTCCATGGGTCCTATAGCCCTGGACAGTCAGTTAAATCCCATACGTGAGACACATTTGGGTGATATGTGATAGCCGTAGAAAGAAATGGTAACCAACTGCAGGAAAAATTTCTGTTTAGTCAGTCATGGATTGAAAAAGACATGATTGCCCAAGCATGTATCATGTCTTTAACTGACTATTTAAGATTATCTTACCTTGGGTAAATAGATTTAACTAAGACTTGCTTTTTGAGTTACTTTAATTTTTCATATATCTTTTTAATTAAAGAATATAGAACCCTCAATATTTAAATTGATGAGAACATTGTTTAAATCAGATTTGAAAAATTTACTGTTAGCAAAAGCAAACATATTTGTAGCATTATTGGTAGTTCAGGTGTAGAACTAAAACGTACTACACCTAACAACCTGACTAAGGGTTGGAGCAAGTCTGATTGGGGGTCCCAAGCAGTGCTTTTTGACCTTTGTTATTTTATCAACATATTCTTCTCTCTCCCGACATTTATATACATTACAAATTAAACAAAGTACAAATGACTATTTAAAGCATGAAAAACTTCTGCAGTTTTGATGTCACTCTGGGGTCTTTTTTTTGCCAAAACCATTAATTTGTTTTCCACATGCTAAGTTTTGAAAAAAAAAACACTTTATAAAATTTACTACTTTTTATCCATAAAGTTGAACATGTTAAAATTATTCCACTATTTAAAAATAAAAATCTCAAGTTGATGTTAAACATTTTCATAAAACACTGTTGGTTTATTTACATTGAAATGATTTATTATGGTGATTTTCTAAGCACAGCTTAGATGTGGCACAAGGCTGAAAGTATTGGACAGCCAGTGAGGATTGAACTCATTACTCAATTATAATGGTTCTAGCAAGACAAACTTTCTAATCATTACATTATGCCCAGGTACCCTTAGAATGATTTATTATGACTTGTTTCTAATTTGCATTTAGATACATTGTATTTATTTTCAGTTTTTCAAGTTGAATTGTTCACCTATATTGCATATGGTCCATTATTGTACATAATTAAGTTACAATAAAATTTGTATTTTATATGAATACTACCTTATGAAAATTAAGATAATAATTTGTTGTATAAAATCAAGGGCTTAAAGTCATTAAATGAGCTAAAATGGTGAAGTTCCTAGTTTTTTTTTTTTTATATCAAACTGATGCAAATAAGGTCTACTAAATATTGAAAGTTAATGACAAGGTATATAAAATTTCAATAAGTTTGTACTTTGCCTTCCTCTCAAACATTTGTTGGCAATTATTAAGAGTATCTAGTTTCTGATTCATCATAAGTCATTAGGAATTACTGAATAACTGATCAAAAAGTATCAGGACTGGTGCTATAAAAAGAAAACTAAAACGCATATAAATTCAGCATTTAATTTCCTTGAAAGTAGTTCCCTTCTGAAGCCACAACATTTTATCTAGCATTGTTTGCATTCCTGCAACTCCTTTTTTTGGGAGAGCCAAAAGCTGAATTTTCTTGATGTGTTGAAATCTTGTTTTTTTAAGTGGATTTGATTTTTGAAGTGTAAAATTTCCAAGGGGTTAGATTTGGGGAGTATGGTAGTTGTTAAATCTGGGGAATGTTCTGCTTGGCCAAAAAGTAACATATCACTTAATAAATCTCAGGCCTAACTAATAAAACAACAACTTTTAGGAAAAATTCGACTTTATTCATTAACATCGTTTTCTTCTGGGGTGATACACTAATTCCAACTCTTCTCTAACAATTTAATGCCTTTTTTGTAGAACCGTTTATCTTTGGCTTCTCATATCACTTCTTCATTGGAGCAAAATATCTTTCTATGTAGCATTCTTTTGAGGTCTGCAAACAGCCAGTAGTCGTTGGGGGGGGGGGGCAAGATCTGGAGAGCACTGTGGATGTGGAAGCAATTCAAAATACAATTCATGTAGTTTTGCCATCATTGTGATCAACTTGTGACATGGTGCATTGTCTTGGTGAAAGATCACTTTTTCTTCCTCATTTGTGGCCATTTTTTTGCATCAATAATGCTATATAATATTCCCTATTGGTGGTTCTTCCTTTCTCAAGGTAATCAATGACCAAAATACCTTGCACATCACAAAATATGGAGACCAAAACATTGCCTGCTGATGTTTGTGTCTTTGGTCACTTTGGACAGCTTTCATCTGCTGCTCTCCACTCAGCTGACTGCTGATTTGACTTTGAAGTGAAGTGATGGATCCATGTTTCATCTATTGTCACATATTTATGCAAAAACTCCTTCTTGCTGCATTGAAACAGTTGCAAACAATGGTCTAAATCGTCACTGCATTGTTGTTTTTGATTGACTGCGAGCAAACGTGGCACCCACTTTGAACACAACTTTCTCATCGAGAAATGTTCATACTAAATGGTGAATACACTGCTTTCTGATATGTTCAACTCCTTTGCTATCTCATGTAACTTCAATTTATGATTGGCCAAAATGAGTTTGTGAATTTTTTGTGTTTTCTGAGACAATTGCCGATTTTGGACGACCTGAGTGTTCAGCATCATTTGTGTTTGTACGATGGCATTTACAGTGAGCATACACCTCTTAACCATTGTTTCCATCAAAGCAGAGTCTGAATAACACTTATCAAGCTATTACTTTGCTTGAACAGTATTTTTTCCCATCAGAATGCAATGTTTTATCAACACATGAAATTCAGATTTATCCATTGCTTTGAAAATGTGCAATAGTAGCTTCACTTAACCGTAATTTGTAAACTAATAATCAGATTTTGTCACATGCCATTTTAAGGTTAGTACTTCTTTAAAATCATATGGATTTTTTATTAGTGGCAAAATCTATATGTCAAGCCCGGTATTTATTGAGTGATGTGTTACTACACAAGCCATGGTTACTGGTGGAATCTCTGTAGTGTTTTGAGATGATTACATTATACATGAAGATGATTACATTATACTGAGGATGTGCAATGTGGTGCAGTGGATATCGACTTGGAACGAGGACTCGGAGAGCTGAGTTCGAATTCCAGTTAAATACCTTGCATTGCACTTACACGCAAATACCATTGGGAAAAGTATTAATCCATCTCTTCTTTCCAGTTATGGGTTAAATAACAGAACAGATTGGGTTCTATAGCCTTGGATGGCATCCAGTCTACTGCAGAAAGTAATGGCAACCTATTGTGGGATAATCATCTGCCCAGTCAGTCATGTCTCTTTCGAGACATGATCGCCCAAGTGTGTATCATGTATGGCACTTAACTGACATTATACATACTTTCCTTTAATGCTTTTTATAAACAATAGAAGTGAGTAAGAATGTTATAATTTAGTGTGTATGCATGACAGAGTTTAATGTCAATTTGTGCCAAGTGCTTTCACTCTGTGTACTTTAGCACTGTTACCTTAGCAAAAGTACCAATACTTTTCATTAGAGCCTATTTGTGTGCTGCTAAAAAAGTAATATGCTAAAGAAATTTAAAAATGCCACAAAATAAGTGATGATAATAATCATTGCTGCTTATTTTTTGAAAAAAAAAAAAAGAAACTTTATTTTTGGTTAACTCATGAATGTTTTCTGTTTTTCAGTAATTGGCAGTGATTTGGTTTGGTTAGGTGCTATGAAGAAGAACAATAATTATTCATGGTTAACATGTACAAACGAAACTGTTGATTTAATTAATTCAACTTCCATTTCTAAAATGAATTGCTTCAACGGAAACCATGTTTATCTGGACAGATTTAAGCCTCAATGGTTAAATGGTTATGGTCATCAGTTCTACATGCCATTTATTTGTGAAGGTAAGGAAGCAAAAATATTCATATTTCTTCAGTTTCTAATCAAATATTATCAAGGGAATAGTTCTGAATTAATTGTATAAATAAGTATGTATGTCTATTTGAGTGTACAGGTAATCACTAACATTTTTTTCTTTTATAAGTTAATGATTATATGAGCCATTTTAAAAATTTTTCTAAATATAATCTTTCTGAAAAAATATTCAGACAACAAATTCTATCTATCTGTCTCCTTTTGCTTGAGAAACCTTTGTTAGATCTGACATGCTTTAGACTGACTTGGTCACAGAGGATGTTGCCAATCAAACAAGGCCAATAGTTCTTTATAAAGTCATGCTAGAGTGCATGTGTTTCTTTAATAAGATTTCTCAGATATTCAGACTGGTAAACAAAAATAAATAAATATACTATTTAATAAATAAATGGAGCATCTACTCAAATATGAGTATCCACTAAAAATCTATAAATTAATATTGTAGTATCTATGTGTGTCACGCATAGATACTATATATATATATATATATATGTTGAAAGAGATATGAATATACACACAGAGACAACAGATGAAACATAGGAATCCCGAACGACGTACACGCAAACACACAGGATAATTGAAAGAAACTATCAAACAGGAAATATAAAATGAAAAGAAAATTACTGTAAAATATAAATAATCTATTATAAAAAAGAAGAGAGTGCATTATTGTACTTATAGTGTTTTTGTACTTTTTCTTTGCTGTCTTCATCTTGATTCTCTTTCAAGTAAGAAAAATACTTTTCATTTGTTTATTTTTATTTATTTTATCCAATCAGTCCTTCAGTTCTTGCTGTGAACAACATAGCAAGTCATAGTCTTTATATTATAATACAGTAATACTTACCTAGTTACCTACATGTGTTATTCTTTTGCTGTAATAAATGACATTAAATATATTTTGCAAATTCATTATATTTCTGGAGAAACTCTATAGTGGGTTGCTTATCTATTCTTTTTCTAGTTGTAGTGGGAGTCCGTTCTAGTGAAGGGTAGTTGTATACTGTTGCAGGGTAACATATTTTGGTCTTATGGTAGATAGCCCACTATAAGTCATAAAATGATTATAAAATAAAGAAAGGCAATTTGAGTAGAAAATAACATTTTTATATATATACACATGTCAATTAATGCTTTTACAATTAAAGTAACAATGGAGGTTAAATGTTCATGGCAAATAATAAGCTGAAAGAGAATAAATGCTTAGGAATGTGTGAGTGTCATGAGTAAGGAATGTCATTGATGTAGTCGCTCCTTAGGTTAGTAAGTAGTTTTGAGACAGGGAGAAGGAAAGAGAGGTGAAGGGAGGTGAACGTAGTAGTCGCTTGACTTAAGTCTAGGGTATATTGATTACACTCTTCTCCTGAGGTCTGTTTGCTGGGTGCTTTCTGTCTCGGCTTTTTATATCTGCTTTTTGGATCAAAGCCAGCTCGTTTGGGATTTCACATTTGAATTTGATTCTGGGCTTCCCATTGGCTGGTAAATAAAATTCACATAGGCTTGTGAAATGGAAATTTGATATTTGATTAATTTTTATTTTTCAACCAGAACATCTGTGCGGATCTACCTGCGTAGAGACGACTTTTGTTCATTTGCTTTTTGGTTGGTATAGAGCAAACATCCAGTCCCTCGCTTTTGCTTGGTATCACCACAACTCATTGTAATGGAAGAAAGAATAAGACAACAAAGAGAGTCAGCAAGAGAATAGCAGAGAAGAAGACAAGAATGATTACAAGCAGATGAGAGACAATTAATCCATAATAGAGAATGAATGCAAGCAAGGAGAAATGATATGAATGAAGAGAGAGAACTTTATATTTATGATTGTTACTGCAATATTTTGTTAAAGTTATTAAGCTCGAATATTTGATAGGGGAATTTCTATGGATATTTTATTGTCATTGAATTTGCCATGTGCTTATTCAATCATTAACGGAAGAATTAAGATTCATCAGAATATTAAAATAAGAAAACCGTGAAATTTTCACAGGTTAAAACTAATAATGTTTAAAGTGATAAAATTTGACAGATTAATGAATAAAAAATTCATTACTTCTTTGGAAATTGCTTTGTTTACACTTGAATATGAAACTGAGCAGACATCTTTGAAGAATCTAGGAAGTATTTTCGTTTATAAGGCAATATATGGCATTTTTTGATTGTTGACATTCTCCGTGACCAAGTCAGTCTAAAGCACTTTAGATCTAGCTGTCTATTTATCTATCTCTGTTTCTTTTTAAAATTTTATAATGAATTATTGATAATGATATGATTTTTTTTGTGTGTATTTCTTATTGTAATAACAATGACATATAATGATATTTTTATTAGAACAGTTCTGTAGAAATAGACTAACTTGGAGAGTAAAGAAAATTCCAGTTCAACTATCAATGTAATAATGATAATATTGTAGGGTCTACAGTTGCACTCAATTCAGTAATAATTATTTGAAAGTTATAAAAAATCATATCAACATTGAAAGAGAAAAAAAATTAGAAGATTGCTGCATTTTGAATCAATTTAGTTCTTTATTTTCTTTATAAATTTAAGTCATTAAAATAATTCCTGTTGCATTATAAAGTTTTTCACATCTGTTATGCAAAAATGTAAAATATCTTTTATTACCTTAGAAGCATACCTTTTATGTTAAGTTTGTAACCCACTAGCAAGATCACCTGACAGAGCCCATACCTCTCAAAGCTGGTTTGAATCCAGAGTTTTCTTTCTAGATCTCTATTACCAATGAAGGTTAGCCTGTCCTGCTGTTTATCCATAGTTTGGGAGAGAAGATATGGATTTATACATTTCCCAAGAGTATTTGAGTGTAAGTGAATGTAACAAGTTCAATGGAATTTGAACTTAGCTCTCCAGTCTCTCATTCTGAGCTGCTATTACACCATTGTGCACTCACTGTGTTAAGATATTAATATTTAATTATTTTTACAACAAATTTTGCAATAAGAATCTCTTTCCTGTATATTAGTGTGCATGATTTACAAGAAATAAGTTAGAATTAATTGAGTTTTTCACATGTTGTCTCTCCTAATGTAGCACTAATCTAAATCTTTCTTAAATTGCTACCACGTTTAATTTTTGCAGGTTGTAATAATGGCAAGTATGGGTCACATTGCTCTTTTCATTGTGGGAAATGTGCAAATAATTCCCAGTGTGATGTAACTACAGGTATATGCAGAGAAGGATGTGCTATAGGATGGCAAGGCCCTAAATGTGATATACTTGATAATAATATGAACAGTAAGTAGAGACAGCATTGAAGTTGTGTCATTTAATATTTAAAGGAAATGTTTACTTCAGTTTCTCTCAATTTGAAAAAGAACAAAAATAGCCTTTATATTTTGTATAAAATATAAAACACCAACATTATGGAATTAATATTTTTTCTTTTTGAATTTGGAAACTATTTACTGCTTAATGCAGTGTCCATGCAAAATTATAAGATTATAAGTTGGCACTTCTGCCTAGGGTGAGAGTATTTGTGTACTCTGTTTAGGATGGAAGAATTACTTCTCGGTACATTTGTTTATGGATGTGCGTTGTGGTACAATGGATATCGGCTCGGAACGGGAAACTGGGGAGCCGAGTTCGAATTCCAGTTGAATCCATTGTATTCACTTACGCGCAAGTACCCTTGGGAAAGGTATTAATCCGTCTCTTCCTTCCAGTTATGGGTTAAATAGCAGGACAGATTGGGTTCTATAGCCTTGGTTGGCAACCAGTCTACCGCAGAAAGCAATGGCAACCTACTGCGGGATAATCTTCTGCCCAGTCAGTCATGTCTCTTTCGAGACATGATCACCCAAGCGTGTATCACGTATGGCACTTTAACTGACTGACATTTGTTTAAACTCAGAATTCATGCTAGTATCCATGCAAGCTGCAAACATTTTATACATTCATCATATATGTAAGTATATGACGAGATGGGAAATTGCATTGTGATTTGTTTTGTCCAGAAAGAATGTCTTCACACAAAATGACAGTTTTATTGATGAAGTCAATTCTGTATATAAAAAGTAAAAATACAACAAATTATAGATTATATTGAAATATTAAAAATATACATGTTTAAGTTTTGTCATTCATTGTACCCAAATTTTTTACATAGTCTTTCTCATTCAGCTTTTTATCACTATTATTTGTATTGCTCTTGATTTTAATTATACCATGTTACATTGAAAGAAATTTTGTAATATATATATATATGATAAAAATATAGTTGTAAGGTATGTAATATTTATGGGTAAAAGGATCAATATTAAAGATATGTGGAAGGAAATATTATGTTGGCTACATTCTGGTATTTTATAGAGTGCTTAAAATTTAAAACAGTTCATCATGATATTATATGTAATGATTAAAGAGAATGAGACTGCACCAAAAAGAAAAATGCTTCAGTATTGTTTTTTTAACAATAGTAAATATTTCAAATACACTTCAAGATATTAATTCTTTTGATGAATTTTCTATAATAATATCTTTTCGAGTTCTGAATCGTTATTTGCATTGGATGCTGCATGATATTTTGGTATTTCCGCTAATATTCATCTTATGTTGATTGCTGCCATTTGGTTGTTTGTGCTGTGTTGGTTAATATGTGCATGAACTGCACTGAGTTTTGACAGGTGTAAAACAATTTACAAGAGTAAACCTTTGAAAATTAAAATAATATATTTTTTAAAATATCAAAAGTATTACGAACACATCTATATATTTATCATTTAATATCATATTTATAAAGTTTGTACATATAAACATCTGATTAAATTAAATATTTTCAATTGCTTATGAAACTGTATTAATTTTGGATAACTAAATGCCTGCCTTTGTGCAAATTATTTTTCCATCTTTTTTTAATTTTTAGAAAATATACAGATGAACTCAAATAATGGTAAAAATTGCTTTTTTATTATTTGATTAATAGTAGTTGACACAAATGATTCCACTTTAAATAAAGAAAATTGAAATAGTGTAGTTTTTTAATATTAACAATTTGAAAAATATTCATATACATCTGTAAATGGTCAATATCATATTTTTAATATTTGTGTAATTTGAAAAAAAAACAACAACATATAACCAAAAATCTTACCTATTCAGAGCTGAGAGATAAAGTGAACGAGCTAAAAAACAAATATGAGTTGAGGAATTAATCTTTAGTGCATTGCATTATTAATATTATTTCCCTTTTTACTGCATTCTTTTTCAAGGCTTCTCAATTGCAGTAGACTTTATTGTTAGTTTCACTTCAATGTGTTTCCTGTTGCAGGATATGACAATACAATTATGAAATTTAAAAAATTCATTTTTATTGATCAGAGTCACTTTCAGTGTCATGATAAATTTTTTGTACAGAAATTTAAGTCACATATAGAGTGATAAAATTTGAATACTGAGGGATTTTGACGGAGATCTGAAGGCGAATTGGCATGGCAAAGGACGCGTTCCAGAAGATGAGTAAAATACTAACACACAGGAAAATCTCAATAGAAACGAAGAAAAGAGTGCTAGACTGATACGTGATGTCAGTTCTTCAATATGGCTGTGAATGCTGGACAATATCATCGAAAATGAGGACAAAACTGGAAGCGGCCGAAATGAGGTTCTACAGAAGGATGCTACGGATATCATAGACTGAGCTTACAAGCAACGACGAGGTGTTAGAAAGAATGGCAACAAAAAGGAAATTGATGCTGAGCATCAGGAAGAGACAACTGAAGTTCCTGGGACATGCAATGAGGAAGGAGAGCCTGGAGAACCTGATACTGACTGGTCAGATAGAAGGAAGGAGAGACAGAGGAAGGCAGCGGATAACATCTTTGCGGGGTCTGGTCGGGTGGATGACGGAACGGGGGTTGCCAGGAGCAACAGAAGCAAACATACTAAGAGCCACAAGGGATAGGGAGACGTGGAGAGCCATGAAGGGAAGGGCACATAGAAGAAGAAGTGGTTATAAAAGAAGAATAAAAACAAGGAGAATCTTCCTTTTTTTAATTGTTGTTAGTATTTATATGGATGTGAAGTCAAGCTAAAGAAAGTGAAAGAGAAACTCAGAGTTTGAAAGAATAGAGGGCAGTGTTGTAGACACAGACAGAAATAGATGATAAGACTAAAGTTTATATTCCTATTTAGCTCAAAGTTGAGAAAAACCTAGATGAGTGTAAGATTTACTCTTCTGTTCCTGAACTATGATTTGAACATAAAAACCTCTTATTAAATGAAAAATGTTTTTCATTTGCTTACAAATAAAATTATTTATAAAACTATATTATTTTTGCATAACTAAATTCCTGCAACTTTTTGTAAAATATTTTTCAATTTTTTTTCAATTTTTTAGAAAGAACACAAATGGACTCAAGTTATGGTAAATTTTTTTTTTTTATTATTAGATGAGTGGATGAGTTTAACAAAAAAGAGTGATAAAGATGCTGATTTAAATGATGAAAATTAAAATAATGTAATTTTTAATATTAAAAAAATGAAGAATATTTTTATATGTCTGCAAATTATATAGCTTAATATATATTTGAACATATAAATGTTGTATTAAATTAATTTTATTTTCATTTGCATAGAAGCACAATATATTTATAAAATAGTTTGTGTTGTTTTTGTCAAACTGAATATTTCTCAATCTTTTCTTAATTTTTAGGAAAACTACAGATGGATGCAGTTCATGGTAAAATTTTCCTTTTTATTACTTGATTAAAAATGAATGAGTCTGACAAATTGAAGCATGGATGATTCGGGTTTAAACAATAAGAATTCCTTTTCAATCATTTTACCTTAAGCAAAGCAATAAAGCCACTAAGATGCAAGGAATTACTGAGGGTGAAAGTATATGAGATAAAGAAAAACATTATTAAAGAGAGAAATAAATAAAAGAAGAGGAATTAAAAAGGCAGAAGATAACATGTGAGATTGCATTTCAATTTTTGAAGATCAAAGTTGACTGGATTACAAGAAGTTGAAAGAGAGTTTCACAAGCTAGAAATGTTTGTGAAGAAACTGTTAGCATAGAACCTACAGTTATATTTAGTAATTTCAACAGTAAAAAAAAGAGATTTAGTTGCCAATCTACTAATGTGCTTAAATTCATAAAGTCTAGGTACTAAAGAAGAAAGCAATATTTATTGTATGAAATGTACAAATGTGAAACAAGGCAAAAATAGGAGTAAGTGGCAAGGCTGGTCTTCATCTGTCTTATTCTTAAACTTAGCAAGCCACAATCACAAGCCTAAATACTTCACAATATTCCTCACACCAAAACAACACATTCTTACTACTGTTACTATAATACCTTAGAGCCTCAATGAAGTTCAAACTAGTCCCCATAAGTACAAAAAAGAAAGCTTGTCAGAAAAATTGACATGAAAACATTTATGGAAAATGTACAGAGAAACTATGTTATGGCAAAGGAAAAGTGACTAAAACAAAGATGTCAAGGCAGGACTAATAACATTGCAGGTTTAGATTTTATTAACAATGTCTCAATATATAGTGGAACATCTAGACAAGATGTGTTAGCAATATTCAACAGTTTTCTCTACAAGGTCTTAGAGGAACCAAAAGATTACTCAAATGTCTATGAAAAGTAGGTTATCACAATGCTGACAAGTTCTATAGAGGAGCAGAATATGTTTTCTTCCTAAAAGATTTAGAAGTTTCAGGCAGCATATTCTGTAGGGAAAGGGATGGCCCCTGTATTTTGGTACCAGAAGGGAATAAAAATTGTGGCTTGTGTCAGTCATTAGTAGCCATTAACCTATGGGATACATATTTTTTTTCCTATTAAAATAAGCAACAGGAAATCACAATAAAACATTCTAGAAAAATTGGATCAAAACGGCAGTAGAATTTAGATTACATTTTTATATTTCTCAACCAATCAGCTAAAAACTTAGAATAAGAACATTCTAGAAAAATAGGATCGGAAGTAAATTAACACAAAAATATTTAGGCCCCAAAACAAAATAGTAAAATAATAAATCTGATTGGTCAATAAATGTTTTCACACCCTAATGTTAGGAAGATTCGTTGATCCCCTATTAATGTATATAATACACACAGTTAGAGAAAAAAAGGTCAGTCACCAAGCTAGCCATTAAGTCCGCATGACACCGATACTTTGACCGGTCAAGTCATTTCTTCCACACCAAAAGTTCATGACCTAGCTCCGAGGACTTTGAAAAGGAAAAACTGGCGAACTTTCATTCAGCAACGCGACAAGCTGTCGCCACCTGACAATGAACTATATGTAAGTAGGAAAAACTTATTACGGACTCTGCTAATGTAAACTTAGACACATCTTTGAACAAATTCAACTTCTTGCCAAGTTTTACTTTCCCAAAGGCAATTTTCGCATCATGTATTTTATTTGTTTCCACGTACCATTTTATTTTTCACGTAATAAATTGTTTGTTGTTTAATGTCCGTTGTAAATTGTTCCTTTCACTTTGCGCGATTGTAAAACAGAGTGTTGTATTTGTGGGGGAAATAATCTGAGAGCCAGACCCGTAAAATACGGAAGCGCATACAACCCAGCAAATACCAAATCCCCCACAAACCTTATAAAGAAGAATCATGTTAGTACTGGTTGCTACATCAAGAGTAGGGAGAGAACGTGATAAAGTGGATATAGGGTCAAGGTAATATGTTGGTCTTACTTTGTGAATCATTTCAGTTTTAACTGAGATGATATTTCTGGCAAATTAAGACTGTTTACATTAATTGGCATTATGTTAATGGAGTTTAATATCATATTACTTCAGGGTCAACAGTTAATAGGATTGTTATGTGAGAAAGGAAAATTCTCAGATTGTTTTTCCCTTCTTATAAGCATTATTACATCCATGACAGAAACTAAAATCTCTTAATTTTGAGATTTCATTTTTATGGTTTCTATGTTAAATATTTTTTTTAATCATATTACCCCATGCAAGGATGTGCATTGTGGTGCAGTGGATATCAGCTCAGAACGAGATATCGGGGAGCCGAATTCGAATTCCAGATGAATTCATTGCATTTCACTTACACGCAAATACCCTTGGGAAAGGTATTAAACTGTCTCTTCCTTCCAGTTATGGGGTAAATAAGAGGGCAGATTGGGTTTTATATCCTTGGGTGGCAACCAGTCTACTGCAGAAAGCAATGGTAACCTACTGCGGGATAATCTTCTGCCCAGTCAGTCTTTCGAGACATGATCGCCCATGCATGTATCACATATGGAACCTTACCTAACTGACCCCATGCAAAGCAATAAAACCACTAAGACACAAAAGGTTACTGAGTGTGAAAAATTATGAATAAAGTGAAACATTATTAAAGGGCGAGAACAATAGAAGAATAATCAAGAAGACAGTAAATAATGATTGACAGTGTGTTTGAATTTGTGAAGATAATTGGCTGGAAAGCATAGAGCCAGATAAGAGTTCCACAAATGAAAAAGGTGAGGAAAGGAACCTTTAGCAATGAGACCTTGCCAACAATCAAGTACTGCACTTGAATTCATAAAATGTAGGTACCATAATGAAGAGTTTGTTTGAAAAATTACAATGAAAGTATTTATAGAAAAGACGTAGGGAAGCTGCATTCAGTCAGTCAGTTAAGTGCCATATGTGATACATGCTTGGGCACTCATGTCTCAAAAGAGACATGACTAACTGGGCAGAAAATTTTCCTGCAGTAGGTTGCCATTGCTTTCTGTAGTAGACTGGTTGCCAGCCAAAGCTATAGAATCCAATCTGTCCTGTAACTTAACCCATATTTGGAGGGAAGAGACAGATTAATATCTTTCCTAAGGATATTTGCACATAAGTGAATGCAATGAATTTGACTGGAATTTGAACTCGGCTCCCCAATTTCTCATTTCGAGCCAATATTCACTGCACCACAATGCACGTTCACAGAGTTGGAAAAGTGACTGTAGCTGAGAGGCTAAGTTAGGACCACTAATATTGTTGATTCTTCTTTGGATTTTATCAAGAAGCTCTAAATATATAGCAGAAGCCCCAGATCATATGTGGCAGCAATATTCAAAGCGAGGATGAAAGGTACACTTATAAATATGTAAGAAAGATTCAGAGAAGAAAAATTGTACAACACAGTGAACTAATTTTCTTAGCAGAAGACCTAACAATGGATTCAGTATAATATTTTTACTCCAAGTCAGTTGCAGATGAGGCAATGAGAATAAAATTAATATTCAAAATGGAGAAGCTTATGAAATTGAAGTCACAAGAAATGGAAAAAAAGTTATGACTATAATCTTAGGAAAGGTTACTTTCTTATGAATTCAATTAAAGTAACCTCTTTGAAAATGAAAATAATTATTTGAATCATTTGTAATCTCTGAATGTGTTGATTTACCTGCAGTTTTTAAGAGTTTACAGCAAGAGATATGTGGGTCAATCTTTAAGTATTTTCTTCTTATTGATGATACATGAGACACAAGGAGGTGCTAAAAAGTTATGGTAATTTTTTTTTTATTATTAGATGAGTGGATGAGTTTAACAAAAAAGAGTGATAAAGATGCTGATTTAAATGATGAAAAGTAAAATAATGTAATTTTTAATATTAAAAAAATGAAGAATATTTTTATATGTCTGCAAATTATATAGCTTAATATATATTTGAACATATAAATGTTGTATTAAATTAATTTTTTTTTCATTTGCATAGAAGCACAATATATTTATAAAATAGTTTGTGTTGTTTTTGTCAAACTGAATATTTCTCAATCTTTTCTTAATTTTTAGGAAAACTACAGATGGATGCAGTTCATGGTAAAATTTTCCTTTTTATTACTTGATTAAAAATGAATGAGTCTGACAAATTGAAGCATGGATGATTCGGGTTTAAACAATAAGAATTCCTTTTCAATCATTTTACCTTAAGCAAAGCAATAAAGCCACTAAGATGCAAGGAATTACTGAGGGTGAAAGTATATGAGATAAAGAAAAACATTATTAAAGAGAGAAATAAATAAAAGAAGAGGAATTAAAAAGGCAGAAGATAACATGTGAGATTGCATTTCAATTTTTGAAGATCAAAGTTGACTGGATTACAAGAAGTTGAAAGAGAGTTTCACAAGCTAGAAATGTTTGTGAAGAAACTGTTAGCATAGAACCTACAGTTATATTTAGTAATTTCAACAGTAAAAAAAAGAGATTTAGTTGCCAATCTACTAATGTGCTTAAATTCATAAAGTCTAGGTACTAAAGAAGAAAGCAATATTTATTGTATGAAATGTACAAATGTGAAACAAGGCAAAAATAGGAGTAAGTGGCAAGGCTGGTCTTCATCTGTCTTATTCTTAAACTTAGCAAGCCACAATCACAAGCCTAAATACACCACAATATTCTTCACATCAAAACAACCCATTCTTACTTACCATTCTTACTACTGTTAATATAATACCAATATTCAAAGCAAGGATGAAAGGTACACTTATAAATATGTAAGAAAGATTCAGCAAAGAAAAATTGTACAACACAGTGAACTAATTTTCTTAGCAGAAAACCTAGCAATGTATTCAGTATAATATTTTTACTCCAAGTCAGTTGCAAATGAGGCAATGAGAATAAAATTAATATTCAAAATTGAGAAGCTTATGAAATTGAAGTCATAGGAAATGAAAAAAGGTATGACTATAATTTTAGGAAAGGTTATTTTATTGTAAATTCAGTTAAAGTAAACTCTTGGAAAATGAAATATTTTTAATTAATTATTTGAATCATTTGTAATCTCTGAATGTGTTTATTTACCTGCAGTTTTTAAGAGTTTACAACAAGAGATATCTGATTCAATTTTTGAGTATTTGATTCTCATTAATGCTAGATGAGACACGAGGAGGTGCTGAAAAATTGTGGCGATAATATTTTGCATGAGCAAATGACAAGTGTGAGGAAATGGAAAAATTTCAACAAGGCAATAATTTATATTTCTCTTTTTATATAACTGAGTAAAAAGAGAGAAAAAACACACACATGCGAGCCAAATAAAGAAGACATTAAAAGTTATGTAGGTGGTACGTGTTTGTGTCTGGGAAAGTCTCAGTTGGTTTCATCACAACAGATTCTTCTCCATATACTTTGTTCCCTCAGGATGTAGGTGATCATGGCTGTCCACAATTTTCAATTTGTAGCTCTTAATAAGTTTAGTTTTTCTGTTATTTCTCTTAAAGCTCGTTCTACCATTCACTTACTCATGCTTACAATGATTGCCTATGTCCCCTTAGAACAGAGACAATCATTGTAGTGCTTAATAAGTTTAGTCTTTCTGTTATTTCTCTTAAACCCTGTTTGACCATTTATTTACTGAAGCTTACCTATACACTGTCTTTTACTGTTCCTCTTGTTTTAAATCTGTCCAGTGAGTATCAGATTTTTCAAGTTTTCTTTCCTCCTTAATGTACCTTAGAAATGTCAACTATCTTCTTGATATTAAGTATAAATTTCCCTTTTGTTTCCATTTTCTCTAAAACTTTGTTGTTGCTCATATGCTTGGATCATTTTCTCCTCAGCATTTCTTTTACTTCAAGTCTTTTCTTCATTTTTGAGATGTTTGTCTTACATTCACTGTCATATTGGAGGACAGTTGGGTGGAAAAAAAAGAGGATGAAGTATCCAATTTTTATAGGTGGTTGACAGCGCCACCTAGTGACTTCTTGGCAAAACTGGTAAAACTTAACCTTGTTTGTTTTTAATCATATCACCCCAAGCAAGGCAGTAACGCCACTGATGTGCAGGGGCTATGTAAGAGTGAAAAGATTGGAAAAGAGAAAACTGGAAACCACATCCTAAATGGAACAAGGGATGAGCCTCTTCCTCTGTTCAATAGACGTTGGTGGAGTGTGAACCGGGCGATAGATTAGTCTATCTACTCCAATTGAAAAAAAAGAAAAGAAAAGAGTGAAGAGATTGAAAAAGAGAAAGCAGGGAACCACATCCTAAACAGGGAACATTGGATGAGCTTCTACACCTGTTCAATAGATGTGGGTGGAGTGTGAACCAGGTGATAGTTTAGTCTATCTACTCCAATTAATCTTAATTGATTTAGAAGTGTGTTTTATGTACGTGTTTTTCTTGGTAAATTATAATGGGATGCTGTAAACATAAACTACAAGAAAACCGAATGCAGGGCCATCGCCAAAAAGAAGAGCCTAAAATGCTAATTACAAGTCGGGTATTCTGAAATCGGATGTGCGTTTTGGTGCAGTGGATATCGACTTGGAACGACAAATTGGAGAGCCGAGTTCGAATTCCAGTTGAATTCCTTACATTCACTTATTCACAAATACCCTTGGGAAAGGTATTAATCTGTCGCTTCCCTCCAGTTATGGGTTAAATAACATGACTGACCGGATTCCACAGCCCTGGCCGGCAACCAGTCTACCGCAAAAAGCAATGGCAACCTACTGCGGGATAATCTTCTGCCCAGTCAGTCATGTCTCTTTTGGGACATGATTGCCCAAGCGTGTATCATGTATGGCACTTAACTGACTGATTCTGAAATCAAACAGGTTAAGAAATTGAAATATCTGGAAAGCGTTCTAACAGAGGACGGGAAGTGCGACACTGAGATCCTAAGGCATATTGACATGGCCAAGGATGCATTTTAAAAGCTGAGTAGTATACTTAAATACAGGAAAATTTCGTTGGGAACAAAGAATAGAGAACGGGATTGTTATGTGATAAATGTCTTTCAATATGGCAGCTAAAGCTGGACATTCTCATCAAAGTTAAATGAAACAACCGAAATGTGGTTCTACAGAAGGATGCTGAGAATAATATGGACGGAACATGAGAGCAACAACGAGGTTTTAGAGGTGATGGAAAAACGAAAAATAAAGTTATACTTAACATCAGGAAAAGACAGCTGAAATTTCTGGGCCATGTAATAAGAAAGAAAGGCTTCGCGAATCTGATACTCATAAGACAGACAGGAAAGAAAAACAAAAGAAAACAACGCATGACATACTTGATGAGCTTGGGCAAATAGATGGCAGAGCAGGATTTAATAGGAGGAACAAGAGAAAGAGTTTTAAGAGCTACAAGAGATAGAGAGATGTGGAAGGCCATGATCGCCTACGTCCTGAAGAGGCACAACACATAGAAGAATAATTATTTTTAGTTCGTTCTTGAGACTAAATCAGATTATATGAATTTCATTGCCTGACTTAGGGATTGAATTTAAACTCGTCGACTTGGCCATTTTTGCGTAAGGCAAACAGAGTAAGTTGCTAGCCTTAAAGCTAATGTAAACTTTCTTTTCTTAAAGAGCGAGAAACCAGCATAACTCTTTGTAACACCAAAAGAAGAAGTTGATTATGTCAGCATTCACCAACTTAAATAAGAAGACCGTCCGGAGGATTTTCAGGAGATTCAGATGTCTTCTGGAAGCCATTAGTTTCAACAACTGAAGCCAATGGCAATTTTATTAGATAATTTTTCTTGACCTCGAGTTTCCAAAATCTTACCGAATAACAGGTTGAAAGTAGTTCGAATAGTTTAATAATTTAATGAAAGATAAGCAATTATACGTTTACGAGTGGGCTCGGTCTGTCAAAAAGTATAGTAAAATACTTATATCAATATGCTGTCTAAAATGACGGCAACATATTAATGTACCTACTATTGAGTATCTTAAATTAAAACAAGGAAAGAAATAAGAAAAAACAGGAAGGATATATATATATATATATATATATATATCGCTCATTCAGTAATGAATTAGAGCACTCTGGCTATTGCATTGCTTGAAAGTAATATTTATCTTTACCTTCTGAATGTTTTACTTTCAGGAAATTATTTCCCAAGAGAGAATAGAATTCCTGTTTATGGATTTGAAAGTAAGTTTTCCATGGCAATACTTGAATTTTTGTGCATGTATCATTTAGTGCATTTGTGTAAGTTTTAACTGAGATGACATTTTTTGGTTAGCAAAAAAGCAGAATAAGACTTGTTAATTTGTGTTAAGTTTTCTGCAAGACCAACAAACTGCTTGTATATGTTTGCATAATTTCTTATTGCAAAAGATTCAATGAAGAAAGTGAATTTTTTATTTACTCAGCAAAAAAAGTTTTTTGCACAATAAGTGTAAGTTTTGAACATTGTGCATATTGCTTGTAATACTTGAACATAAATTTAATCTTTAATTTCTGAATGTTTTATTTTCAGAAAATAATCCAAATAACTATTTATCATATGGAAGAGGACAAGAAATGGGTTCTTTTACAGGTGAGAAAAAGAAACTAGAAAGTATAAAAAAATTATTATTAGAATGTATGTTGTGAGGTAATTAAAGATTTTGTATTTGAATGTGTCTTCCTAAAAGGGCTGTAGGAAATTCTGTCACTCAGGTTTTGTACTAAAAACCCAAATGTCCAAATTCCAAATAATAATAAAATAAAATAAAGCAAAAATGGGTATACTCGTTAAATAAATCATTCGTGTTTACAAACATATATACATGAATTCTAAAAAGTCAAAAAGAAGCAAAAATAAATTTTGATTGAGTTAAAGTCTTTTGATAGTTGATCCACAGGAAAAGTTGTAATTAGAAGAGACTTTGATTTTCAGGGAAGATTTGCTGACTGTCTGAGCTGTTGTTAGAGATGATTTAATTGGAGTCCCTGATTCATACTTCTTTTAGCATTCACTGGGTTGTGAGAGAAAGAAAAATCTGTGTAGCCATATCTTTTTAGTGTTTGAACAGCTTGGTGTCAGTTGCATTGCTGCTCCTAAAAGTTAAAATCTGTGGGTTTTTATAATAAAATTTTCATAAAAGTAGGCTTGAGTACAATATGGTTTTAGTTTTCTTTGATTGGCAGGGGACATTGTCTTTAGATCTGACATGCTTTAGACTGTCTTGGCCATGAAGTTCATTGATGATGAAGCAAAGTTGGATAGTATCTTTGTAATTGCAAATCTTTCTGAGATTCTCAAAATATTTATATAATCTCAGTTTGAAGTGTGGATTACATGTGGCACAAGGCTGAAAGTATAAAATTCTCAGTGAGGATCTAATTCACCACTCAGTCATAATTGATCTGGCAAGACAAGCTTGTTAATCAGTGCATCATGTTAAAGTGCCCAGTGATTTACTACACATAACTTAGATGTAGCACAAGGCTGAATGTAAGAGACACCCAGTAAGTATCAAACTCATTATTCAGTCATAATTGATCTAGTGAGACATGTTTGCTAACCATTGAACCATGTTGAAGTGCCCACACTGCTAAGGAATATGAAAAATAAAATAGGATTATAATTTAATAAAAGGTTATCAGTTAATTGTTAATTCAGTTAAAGTAATTACTTTAAAGAAGATTTGAAATATTTCTGCCTTTATTGATAGCAAGACAGGCTGGGTTCTATAGCCTTGGATGGTAATTGGTCTAGAATTAGGAAAAACTTTGAATTTAAAGCCTCTAACTATGGGCAAATAGTAGGTCAGTCAGTGCTCTGAAGCCATGGTTGGCAAATAGACTAGGGATAGGAATTCAAATCTAGAGCCAGAGTCCCTAAGACAGTCTGATGTCATGTTTCATTCTGGCAACTCCTGCCATGAAACCAGTGCTAAGCTGTACTAACCTCTGCTTTTCCCTTGAATGACATCACTGCTGTAAAGCAGGGAGACATGCTGCATAGGCATCTACCAATCTCTTATGCTCTTCAAGCACAGATATCTCAAGATCAATAGATGCCAATAATACTAATAATTGATTGAATGGTTTGGAATATCAGCCTCTCTCTATTTATCTATGATCATTGTATATATTTCCCTTTATTTGAAAGATAGGAAACTTTTTATATTTGCTTCTTATTGAAACTAGATGGAATATTAGAAAATGCATAAGGTTTCAATATATGGTTCCCTTCTCAAAATCTGAGTAAATTAAGAAACATTAAATTATTTTTTAAGTACTCTTTTGTCTAGTTGAGTACATTTTGACATTTCCATAAAGTCAGATCAGAATTTTCATTTGTTTATAATAATATTTTTTCTATTTTTCAGATTTCATTGGTTGTTTTGCAGACAGTGAAAACAGAGCTATGAATACCAAATTTGCTGCCTCCAACTCTATGACTGTTGAATGGTGCAGAGAGTATTGTCGTGAAAATGGGTATATGTATGCTGCTCTCCAAGTAAGTAATTTTTGCAAACTTGGACCTTCATGACCACAAAAAAACAAAGAAAAAACCCCCAAAAAACGGATTGTTAAAAGAAAGGCCCATGACACTGCTTTTATTTTGACTACATTCACTCCTTTGTTTTAAAAAGCAATGATTAGAATTGTAAAAATGCCTTTGAAAGTGAAGTTATACATTTTCTGTTCTTGAGAATTTACAGCAAAACTAATAAACAATATCATGTATTTTCTCAGATTAAATATAAATTGTAATGATCTTTGGTTAGACCTCAATATAAATTTTTTTCAATCAAAAAAATTGTTGAGCACTAGTAGTTGTTTACACAATGACGGAAACCTCATTTTTAGAATTTGAATAAATAGATTCAGCATTTGTGCACCTTCTTGATAAGTACATTATTGAGGGTTCTTGTGATAATATTTCCGATATTGAATGTTCATGATAGTGAAAATAATTTCCTTCCTGAACATCAAAAATTTTTACTACTGGTTTATTTGCAAGAGAAACATTTAATTTATCCA
Organism: Ascarosepion bandense; assembly: GCA_037127315.1. Classification (NCBI taxonomy): domain Eukaryota; kingdom Metazoa; phylum Mollusca; class Cephalopoda; order Sepiida; family Sepiidae; genus Ascarosepion; species Ascarosepion bandense. Next base: position 8,734,352 of record JBBBDQ010000571.1, on the reverse strand, counting down.
AAGCCTTTTGTTGTTCTTCAGTCCAGACAAATTCAGCATTTTTTTTTCAGTTTGGCAAAAGATTCTTTTAGATCTGTATGGTATATTATATATTGTTTATAAAAAGTCAATAATCCTAAGAAAGATTCAATTTTTTTTTTATTTGTGGGTACTTATACTTTTAGTATTTTTTTCTATTAGTACTTGATTGGGTAACTCTTTTGAAATTGAATATTCCAGAAATTATATTTCACATATTCACATTTTCACATGTCATATTTTTATGTAATTTCCTTGTTTATTTTGACACATGGTGCTTGGTGTCTTTATTCTATAGAGCATATCAAGTCAGTTTTTTCTTTTAATTCTTTTTTATTAATAGTGCCTAGGCATATGTCATCTTCATAACATGTCATATTTTTATGTAATTTCCTTGTTTATTTTGACATATGGCGCTTGGTGTCTTTATTCTATAGAGCATATCAAGTCAGTTTTTTCTTTTAATTCTTTTTATTAATAGTGCCTAGGCATATGTCATCTTCATAACATGTCATATTTTTATGTAATTTCCTTGTTTATTTTGACATATGGCACTTGGTGTCTTTATTCTATAGAGCATATCAAGTCAGTTTTTTCTTTTAATTCTTTTTATTAATAGTGCCTAGGCATATGTCATCTTGATAACATGTCATATTTTTATGTAATTTCCTTGTTTATTTTGACACATGGTGCTTGGTGTCTTTATTCTACAGAGCATATCAAGTCAGTTTTTTCTTTTAATTCTTTTTCATTAATAGTGCCTAGGCATATGTCATCTTGATAACATGTCATATTTTTATGTAATTTCCTTGTTTATTTTGACACATGGTGCTTGGTGTCTTTATTCTATACAGCATATCAAGTCAGTTTTTTCTTTTAATTCTTTTTTTATTAATAGTGCCTAGGCATATGTCATCTTCATAACATGTCATATTTTTATGTAATTTCCTTGTTTATTTTGACATATGGCACTTGGTGTCTTTATTCTATAGAGCATATCAAGTCAGTTTTTTCTTTTAATTCTTTTTTATTAATAGTGCCTAGGCATATGTCATCTTCATAACATGTCATATTTTTATGTAATTTCCTTGTTTATTTTGACATATGGCACTTGGTGTCTTTATTCTATAGAGCATATCAAGTCAGTTTTTTCTTTTAATTCTTTTTTATTAATAGTGCCTAGGCATATGTCATCTTCATAACATGTCATATTTTTATGTAATTTCCTTGTTTATTTTGACATATGGCATTTGGTGTCGTTATTCTATAGAGCATATCAAGTCAGTTTTTTCTTTTAATTCTTTTTATTAATAGTACCTAGGTATATGTCATCTTCATAACATGTCATATTTTTATGTAATTTTATTGTTTATTTTGACATATGGCGCTTGGTGTCTTTATTCTATAGAGCATATCAAGTCAGTTTTTTCTTTTAATTCTTTTTATTAATAGTGCCTAGGTATATGTCATATTTTTATGTAATTTCCTTGTTTATTTTGACATATGGCACTTGGTGTCTTTATTCTATAGAGCATATCAAGTCAGTTTTTTCTTTTAATTCTTTTTTATTAATAGTGCCTAGGCATATGTCATCTTCATAACATGTCATATTTTTATGTAATTTCCTTGTTTATTTTGACACATGGTGCTTGGTGTCTTTATTCTATAGAGCATATCAAGTCAGTTTTTTCTTTTAATTCTTTTTTATTAATAGTGCCTAGGCATATGTCATCTTCATAACATGTCATATTTTTATGTAATTTCCTTGTTTATTTTGACACATGGTGCTTGGTGTCTTTATTCTATAGAGCATATCAAGTCAGTTTTTTCTTTTAATTCTTTTTTATTAATAGTGCCTAGGCATATGTCATCTTGATAACATGTCATATTTTTATGCAATTTCCTTGTTTATTTTGACACATGGTGCTTGGTGTCTTTATTCTATAGAGCATATCAAGTCAGTTTTTTCTTTTAATTCTTTTTTATTAATAGTGCCTAGGCATATGTCATCTTCATAACATGTCATATTTTTATGTAATTTCCTTGTTTATTTTGACATATGGCGCTTGGTGTCTTTATTCTATAGAGCATATCAAGTCAGTTTTTTCTTTTAATTCTTTTTTATTAATAGTGCCTAGGCATATGTCATCTTCATAACATGTCATATTTTTATGTAATTTCCTTGTTTATTTTGACATATGGCACTTGGTGTCTTTATTCTATAGAGCATATCAAGTCAGTTTTTTTCTTTTAATTCTTTTTATTAATAGTGCCTAGGCATATGTCATCTTGATAACATGTCATATTTTTATGTAATTTCCTTGTTTATTTTGACACATGGTGCTTGGTGTCTTTATTCTACAGAGCATATCAAGTCAGTTTTTTCTTTTAATTCTTTTTCATTAATAGTGCCTAGGCATATGTCATCTTGATAACATATCATATTTTTATGTAATTTCCTTGTTTATTTTGACACATGGTGCTTGGTGTCTTTATTCTATACAGCATATCAAGTCAGTTTTTTCTTTTAATTCTTTTTTTATTAATAGTGCCTAGGCATATGTCATCTTCATAACATGTCATATTTTTATGTAATTTCCTTGTTTATTTTGACATATGGCACTTGGTGTCTTTATTCTATAGAGCATATCAAGTCAGTTTTTTCTTTTAATTCTTTTTTATTAATAGTGCCTAGGCATATGTCATCTTCATAACATGTCATATTTTTATGTAATTTCCTTGTTTATTTTGACATATGGCACTTGGTGTCTTTATTCTATAGAGCATATCAAGTTAGTTTTTTCTTTTAATTCTTTTTTATTAATAGTGCCTAGGCATATGTCATCTTCATAACATGTCATATTTTTATGTAATTTCCTTGTTTATTTTGACATATGGCACTTGGTGTCTTTATTCTATAGAGCATATCAAGTCAGTTTTTTCTTTTAATTCTTTTTTATTAATAGTGCCTAGGCATATGTCATCTTCATAACATGTCATATTTTTATGTAATTTCCTTGTTTATTTTGACATATGGCATTTGGTGTTGTTATTCTATAGAGCATATCAAGTCAGTTTTTTCTTTTAATTCTTTTTATTAATAGTGCCTAGGTATATGTCATCTTCATAACATGTCATATTTTTATGTAATTTTATTGTTTATTTTGTCATATGGCGCTTGGTGTCTTTATTCTATAGAGCATATCAAGTCAGTTTTTTCTTTTAATTCTTTTTATTAATAGTGCCTAGGTATATGTCATATTTTTATGTAATTTCCTTGTTTATTTTGACATATGGCACTTGGTGTCTTTATTCTATAGAGCATATCAAGTCAGTTTTTTCTTTTAATTCTTTTTATTAATAGTGCCTAGGTATATGTCATATTTTTATGTAATTTCCTTGTTTATTTTGACATATGGCGCTTGGTGTCTTTATTCTATAGAGCATATCAAGTCAGTTTTTTCTTTTAATTCTTTTTATTAATAGTGCCTAGGTATATGTCATATTTTTATGTAATTTCCTTGTTTATTTTGACATATGGCGCTTGGTGTCTTTATTCTATAGAGCATATCAAGTCAGTTTTTTCTTTTAATTCTTTTTTATTAATAGTGCCTAGGCATATGTCATCTTCATAACATGTCATATTTTTATGTAATTTCCTTGTTTATTTTGACACATGGGGCTTGGTGTCTTTATTCTATAGAGCATATCAAGTCAGTTTTTTCTTTTAATTCTTTTTTATTAATAGTACCTAGGTATATGTCATCTTCATAACATGTCATATTTTTATGTAATTTTATTGTTTATTTTGACATATGGCGCTTGGTGTCTTTATTCTATAGAGCATATCAAGTCAGTTTTTTCTTTTAATTCTTTTTATTAATAGTGCCTAGGTATATGTCATATTTTTATGTAATTTCCTTGTTTATTTTGACATATGGCGCTTGGTGTCTTTATTCTATAGAGCATATCAAGTCAGTTTTTTCTTTTAATTCTTTTTTATTAATAGTGCCTAGGTATATGTCATATTTTTATGTAATTTCCTTGTTTATTTTGACATATGGCGCTTGGTGTCTTTATTCTATAGAGCATATCAAGTCAGTTTTTTCTTTTAATTCTTTTTATTAATAGTGCCTAGGTATATGTCATATTTTTATGTAATTTCCTTGTTTATTTTGACATATGGCGCTTGGTTTCTTTATTCTATAGAGCATATCAAGTCAGTTTTTTCTTTTAATTCTTTTTTATTAATAGTGCCTAGGCATATGTCATCTTCATAACATGTCATATTTTTATGTAATTTCCTTGTTTATTTTGACACATGGGGCTTGGTGTCTTTATTCTATAGAGCATATCAAGTCAGTTTTTTCTTTTAATTCTTTTTTATTAATAGTGCCTAGGCATATGTCATCCTGATAACATATCATATTTTTATGTAATTTCCTTGTTTATTTTGACACATGGTGCTTGGTGTCTTTATTCTATAGAGCATATCAAGTCAGTTTTTTGTTTTAATTCTTTTTTATTAATAGTGCCTAGGCATATGTCATCTTGATAACATGTCATATTTTTATGTAATTTCCTTGTTTATTTTGACACATGGTGCTTGGTGTCTTTATTCTATAGAGCATATCAAGTCAGTTTTTTCTTTTAATTCTTTTTTATTAATAGTGCCTAGGCATATGTCATCTTGATAACATGTCATATTTTTATGTAATTTCCTTGTTTATTTTGACATATGGCACTTGGTGTCTTTATTTTATAGAGCATATCAAGTCAGTTTTTTCTTTTAATTCTTTTTTATTAATAGTGCCTAGGCATATGTCATCTTCATAACATGTCATATGTTTATGTAATTTCCTTGTTTATTTTGACATATGGCACTTGGTGTCTTTATTCTATAGAGCATATCAAGTCAGTTTTTTCTTTTAATTCTTTTTTATTAATAGTGCCTAGGCATATGTCATCTTCATAACATGTCATATTTTTATGTAATTTCCTTGTTTATTTTGACACATGGTGCTTGGTGTCTTTATTCTATAGAGCATATCAAGTCAGTTTTTTCTTTTAATTCTTTTTATTAATAGTGCCTAGGTATATGTCATATTTTTATGTAATTTCCTTGTTTATTTTGACATATGGCACTTGGTGTCTTTATTCTATAGAGCATATCAAGTCAGTTTTTTCTTTTAATTCTTTTTTATTAATAGTGCCTAGGCATATGTCATCTTGATAACATGTCATATTTTTATGCAATTTCCTTGTTTATTTTGACACATGGTGCTTGGTGTCTTTATTCTATAGAGCATATCAAGTCAGTTTTTTCTTTTAATTCTTTTTTATTAATAGTGCCTAGGCATATGTCATCTTCATAACATGTCATATTTTTATGTAATTTCCTTGTTTATTTTGACATATGACGCTTGGTGTCTTTATTCTATAGAGCATATCAAGTCAGTTTTTTCTTTTAATTCTTTTTTATTAATAGTGCCTAGGCATATGTCATCTTCATAACATATCATATTTTTATGTAATTTCCTTGTTTATTTTGACATATGGCACTTGGTGTCTTTATTCTATAGAGCATATCAAGTCAGTTTTTTCTTTTAATTCTTTTTATTAATAGTGCCTAGGCATATGTCATCTTGATAACATGTCATATTTTTATGTAATTTCCTTGTTTATTTTGACACATGGTGCTTGGTGTCTTTATTCTACAGAGCATATCAAGTCAGTTTTTTCTTTTAATTCTTTTTTATTAATAGTGCCTAGGCATATGTCATCTTGATAACATGTCATATTTTTATGTAATTTCCTTGTTTATTTTGACACATGGTGCTTGGTGTCTTTATTCTATAGAGCATATCAAGTCAGTTTTTTCTTTTAATTCTTTTTTTATTAATAGTGCCTAGGCATATGTCATCTTCATAACATGTCATATTTTTATGTAATTTCCTTGTTTATTTTGACACATGGCACTTGGTGTCTTTATTCTATAGAGCATATCAAGTCAGTTTTTTCTTTTAATTCTTTTTTATTAATAGTGCCTAGGCATATGTCATCTTCATAACATGTCATATTTTTATGTAATTTCCTTGTTTATTTTGACACATGGTGCTTGGTGTCTTTATTCTATAGAGCATATCAAGTCAGTTTTTTCTTTTAATTCTTTTTATTAATAGTGCCTAGGTATATGTCATATTTTTATGTAATTTCCTTGTTTATTTTGACACATGGTGCTTGGTGTCTTTATTCTACAGAGCATATCAAGTCAGTTTTTTCTTTTAATTCTTTTTTATTAATAGTGCCTAGGCATATGTCATCTTCATAACATGTCATATTTTTATGTAATTTCCTTGTTTATTTTGACATATGGCACTTGGTGTCTTTATTCTATAGAGCATATCAAGTCAGTTTTTTCTTTTAATTCTTTTTTATTAATAGTGCCTAGGCATATGTCATCTTCATAACATGTCATATTTTTATGTAATTTCCTTGTTTATTTTGACACATGGTGCTTGGTGTCTTTATTCTATAGAGCATATCAAGTCAGTTTTTTCTTTTAATTCTTTTTATTAATAGTGCCTAGGTATATGTCATATTTTTATGTAATTTCCTTGTTTATTTTGACACATGGTGCTTGGTGTCTTTATACTACAGAGCATATCAAGTCAGTTTTTTCTTTCAATTCTTTTTTATTAATAGTGCTCAGGTATATGTCATCATAACATGTCATATTTTTATGTAATTTCCTTTGTTTATTTTGACACATATATTAGTTCTATTCTGTGAGCATATCAAGTCAGTTTTTCTTTTAATTCTTTTTTTATTAATAGTGCCTAGCATATGTCATCTCTGTAACATGTCATATTTTTATAATTTCCTTGTTTATTTTGACATATGGCACTTGGTGTCTTTATTTCATATATACCAAGTCAGCTTTTTCTTTAATTCTTTTTTTATTAATAGGTGGCTGTAGTGCTGTCATCTTCTATAACATGTCATATTTTTATGTAATTTCCTTTGTTTATTTTGACACATGGTGCTTGGTGTCTTTATTCTATAGAGCATATCAGTCAGTTTTTTTTTTAATTCTTTTTATTAATAGTGCCTAGGTATATGTCATATTTTATGTAATTTCCTTGTTTATTTTGGACACATGGTGCTTGTGTCTGGTTCTATAGAGCATATCAAGTCAGTTTTTTTCTTTTAATTCTTTTATTAATAGTGCTTGTGTATATGTCATCTCTATAACATGTCATATTTTTATGTAATTTCCTTGTTTATTTTGACATATGTATAATTTGGTGTCTTTATTCTATAGAGTATAATGTTTGGCTTTTTCTTTTAATTCTTTTTTTTATTATTATGCCTAGGCATATGTCATCTTCATAATATGTCATATGTTTATGTAATTTCCTTGTTTATTTTTGAAAGGGTACTTGTGTCTTTTATTCTGTATACATTGTCAGTTTTTTCTTTTTAATTCTTTTTTATTAATAGTGTTTTAGGTATATGCTTACTTACAATATGTCATATTTTATGTACTTTTGTTTATTTTGACATATGGCACTTGGTGTCTTTATTCTATAGAGCATATCAAGTCAGTTTTTTTCTTTTAATTCTTTTTTTATTAATAGTGCTCTAGGTATATAAAGGTCTTCATAACATGTCATATTTTTATGTAATTTTGTTTATTTTGACACATGGTGTTGGTGTCTTTATTCTATAGAGCATGTCAAGTCAGTTTTTTTCTTTTAATTCTTTTATTAATAGTGCCTAGGTATATGTTATATTTTTGTGTAATTTCCTTGTTTATTTTGACACATGGTGCTTGGTGTCTTATTCTATAGGACATATTAAGTCAGTTTTTTTCTTAATTTTTTATTAGGTGTTCTGTAGGGTATTATGTCATCTTCATAATATGTCATATTTTATGTAATTTCTTTGTTTATTTTGACATAGTTTTTTTATAATGGGTGTCTTTATTCTATAGAGCATATCAAGTCATGTTTTTCTTTAATTCTTTTTTATTAATAGTGCCTAGGCATATGTCATCTTCATAACATGTCATATGTTTATGTAATTTCCTTGTTTATTTTGACATATGTACTTGGTGTCTCTATTCTTATAGAGCATATCAAGTCAGTTTTTTTCTTTAATCTTTTTATTAATAGTGCCTAGGTATGTCACTTCATAACATGTCATATTTTTGATAAAATTTCTTTGTTTATTTTGACATGGTGCTTGGTGTCTTTATTCTATAGAGTATCAAGCTGTGTTTTTTTTTAATTCTTTTATTAATAGTGCCTAGGTATATGTCATATTTTTATGTACCTTGTTTATTTTGACATGGTGCTTGGTGTCTTTATTCTATAGAGCATATCAAGTCAGTTTTTTCTTTTAATCTTTTTTATTAATAGTGCCTTAGCATATGTCATCTCATTACATGTCATATTTTAAGGCTCTCTTTGTTTATTTTGACATGGCACTATGTTTTATTTATAGAGCATACTGTTGTGTTTTTTATCTTTTATTAATAGTGCCTAGCATATGTCATCTTCATAACATGTCATATGTTTATGTAATTTCCTTGTTTATTTTGACATATGGTACTTGGTGTCTTTATTCTATAGAGCATATCAAGTCAGTTCTTTTAATTCTTTTTATTAATAGTGCCTAGGCATATGTCATCTTCATAACATGTCATATTTTTATGTAATTTCTTTGTTTATTTTGGACATGGTGCTTGGTGTCTTTATTCTATAGTATATCAAGTCAGTTTTTTTAATTTTATTAATAGTGCCTAGGTATATGTCATATTTTTATGTACTTTGTTTATTTTGACACATGGTGTTTGGTGTCTTTTAGTTCTATAGAGCATATCAAGTCAGTTTTTTCTTTTAATTTTTATTATTATACTGTATATGTCATCTTCATTACATGTCATATTTTTATGTAATTTCCTTGTTTCATTTTGACATATGGCAATTTGAAAATCTTTATCTTGTATATATCACTGGTCAGTTTTTCTTTTAATTTTTTATTAATAGTAGTTTTGTGTATATAACATTCCTATAACATGTCATATTTTATGTACTCTCAGAACATTGACATATGGCACTTGGTGTTTTATTCTATAGAGTATATCAAGTCAGTTTTTCTTTTAATTTTTATTAATAGTGCTCTGCATATGTCATCTCAACATGTCATATTTTGTAATTTTGTTTATTTTGACATGGTGCTTGGTGTCTTGTTCTATAGAGTATATCAAGTCAGTTTTTTCTTAATTTTTTATTATTGTTTTAGTATATGTCATATTTTTATGTAATTTCCTTGTTTATTTTGGATACATGGTGCTTGGTGTCTTTATTCTATAGAGTATATCAAGTCAGTTTTTTCTTTAATTTTTTATTAATAGTGCCTAGGCATATGTCATCTTGATAACATGTCATATTTTTATCTAATTTCCTTGTTTATTTTGACATATGGCGCCTGGTGTCTTTATTCTATAGAGCATATCAAGTCAGTTTTTTCTTTTAATTCTTTTTTATTAATAGTGCCTAGGCATATGTCATCTTGATAACATGTCATATTTTTATGTAATTTTCTTGTTTATTTTGACATATGGCGCTTGGTGTCTTTATTCTATAGAGCATATCAAGTCAGTTTTTTCTTTTAATTCTTTTTATTAATAGTACCTAGGTATATGTCATCTTCATAACATGTCATATTTTTATGTAATTTTCTTGTTTATTTTGACATATGGCGCTTGGTGTCTTTATTCTATAGAGCATATCAAGTCAGTTTTTTCTTTTAATTCTTTTTATTAATAGTGCCTAGGTATATGTCATCTTCATAACATGTCATATTTTTATGTAATTTTCTTGTTTATTTTGACATATGGCGCTTGGTGTCTTTATTCTATAGAGCATATCAAGTAAGTTTTTTCTTTTAATTCTTTTTTATTAATAGTGCCTAGGTATATGTCATCTTCATAACATGTCATATTTTTATGTAATTTTCTTGTTTATTTTGACATATGGCGCTTGGTGTCTTTATTCTATAGAGCATATCAAGTCAGTTTTTTCTTTTAATTCTTTTTATTAATAGTACCTAGGTATATGTCATCTTCATAAAATGTCATATTTTTAAGTAATTTCCCTAAAACTTGTTTATTTTTATATATGGCGCTTGTTGTCTTTATTCTATAGAGCATATCAAGTCAGTTTTTTCTTTTAATTCTTTTTATTAATAGTACCTAGGTATATGTCATCTTCATAACATGTCATATTTTTATATATGGCGCTTGGTGTCTTTATTCTATAGAGCATACTAAGCGTGTATCACATATGGCACTTAACTGATGACTTCTTCAACCTTTTCATATATTGTTATCTGATGATATGTAATTGTTAGGTCTATTTTGGTAAAAACATTCATTCATTACTGCTAAAAAATGTAAGGCCACTTTTATATTTGGTATGTGATATGAGTTTGAGGAAATTTTAAGATTTACTTCCACTTTATAATCACCACTACTGCATATATCTCCATCTGATTTTCTCACAAAGACAATTGGGGAAGCCCATTTACTACCTCCTAGAAGAACAATCTCAAGAAAGTCTTGAGCCACTAGTTTTTGCAATTTTGATACTCTTAGCACTAATAAATGCCCTTGTATTTTCCATATGCCACAATAAGATTTGTCTGTGTGCGTGTGTGTGTGGGCTGGGTGGGTAGCATTTCTTTTCAATTTTAGACTTGCTTAATAGAGTTTTATAATGCACGTTTCTTCTATCTTAACTGCATTAGTTAATTCTGTAGTGTTAATGTTAAATACACCATTTCCAACAAGCCTGTGATTTTACTTGAAATTTGCAACAATGGTGGGTATTATTTCAAATTTGTTTTCTAGTTCTAGGGATCCCTCAAAATATCCCAAGGTTTTTTATTGACTGACCCATAGAACTGTTGTAACTGCAGATGGTAGTCATGGAGTCTTAGTTTGCCTAAATGCTCCCAAAATTCTTTTAGTATTAGTGTTACTTCACTGCCTGTGTCCATTTGCATGTCCAAATGTACATTGTTTATTTGAACTTTCAGTAAAATATTTTGTCTTTGTTCTTTAAGGAGAAAATTCCAATATTAGTTTTGTACTTCTGCTTTTGCTTAATTTGTTAAAAATGTTTGTTTTTAAACAATTATTACAGGTCTTTCCAAATGCTTGCCATTTCTTTTGTGTTAATAGAACTGACATTTTGTTACCGTTTTCTTCAGTGAGTAGGTTTCAGCAACTTTTTTTATAAATATACCTGTTTCTTCCATCTTAACTGCCTTAATTTTGTTTAATAATATTGTTAATTACATTATTTCTAAGAAGTCCATGATTTTTTTGACAATTCGTAATGATAATTAATTATTCTTTTGAAATTATTATTTATTTCAAATTTGTTTTCCAGTTCTAGGGATCCCTAAAAAATCCCAAGGTTTTTTATTGACTGACCCATTGAACTGTCGTAACTGCAGATGGTAGTCAGGTAGTTTTGGTTTGCCTATATGCTCTGGTATTAGCATTACTTTGCTGCAGATGTCCACTTGCATATCCAAATCAATGTTGTGTATTTGAACTTTTTAGTAAAATATTTTTTCTTTTTTCTTTAATGAGAAAACTCCAATATTATTTTTGTCTTGTTTTTTGTTAAATTCTTTCCACAGCTTTTTAACTTTGCACACTGCTTAAAAATTATTTTTTTTACTGTGATTACAAGTCTTTCCAAATGCTGGGCATTTTTTCTTTTTCTTTATTTCATGTTTATATCTACAGAATTAACAATTTATTATGGTTTTCTTCACCAGTAGGTGGCAGTGACTTATAAATTATCTTGTCTATTTTCATTTTTGTTGAATTTTTCCATTAATTCTTGATGTTGAATAAAGTAAATGTAAGCATTCAAGGACATATTGTTGTGGGTGGTATATTGTCCCACAAACAGATATTGAATAACGGAGGAAAACAACAACAAACAATATCATAACTTGAGTAAAAATGTTCATTTTCATAAAAGAAAATACATTAACAGTGGTTGATGATAAGCTGAATACTACACTTTGATCCAAGGCATCATGTCTGCAGATGATCTTGTAGGGAGTGTTGTCTTTTTTTGCAAAATAGCCTTGTGTCAAACGTAATTGAGCCCACCACATTTAAAAGTATCAGAAGGTTATACAAAATACAAAAGGGTCTTGTTTGAATAATAAGTGTAAATTTATTTATGAGAAGAATAGCATCAATTTTTGTTGTTTTCAAGTAACACATATGTTGGAAAATCTGGCATAAAGTTTTTCTTTTGAATACAGATTTTGAAAGTTTGCATTCACATAAGGGCAGATGAAATGGATTTGTGAAGCAAGGCAAAATGATGTCACTAATAAGTATGAAGTCTTTGTTTGTCTTTCTTTTGTGAAGAAAAGATGAATGCGATGTCACTGCATCTCTTTCTTTTGTTTCTGACAATTAAATGAAGAAAGAGGAGAATCAATTAGTGCAGTGTGAAATAGACAGTGAAAGAGTGTGAAAAAGGCATGTTGCCTAGATGATATGTCCAGTTTTATGACTAGTGTTTCTCGGTCAAGAGAAAGGCAACAATCACATGTATTTATACAATTGTGAAAAATAGAATCAGCTCAACTTTTAAAATTTTTCCTTGCTTCTGATTGACCAATATATAAGAGGTTGTATTTATTTTGTTTTTGCAAATGTCATCACATTTAGTAAGCTGACTGTCTTTATTAAAAACGTTTTTTATTGGTGAATGTATAAATATATACGCTTTTTTATTGGCTCATGAAAAGGTGTAGGTGTGAGTAAGCTTGAGTTTTCTGCACAATTAAGTTTTATGAAATCCAATAATCTTCCTTGATTTTTGAGGCTGTTTTATATTTTGAATCAGGTTTACAACAGTCATTGGCCCTGGAAGCTAAAGTTTCTTCTTCCAGTTGTTTTCTTAAATTATGGGAGTTCTGGCAGGATACAACAATATTTTCCTAGTTGTAATTGTTCCAGCATTTTGTAGAAGCGTGTTGCATTGTACATTCCTTCAATTAGTCTCATTTGAATTAATTCGTTTTCAATCATTTAACATTCTCTTCCGAAGTTTTCATATACACAATATTGAGACACATTTTTCAAATGATACAGAAACTTTGTGTCATGTTTGCCAGCTTCCTATTCAGTATCCCTGAATTTTGCTCTCTCTGCAATTACTAATCTTTTTTAAGGCAACTGCATCCAGCAGTAACGCCTCTGATTAGGAGGTTGTGAGGAGCATGAAACCACCTCTTAATTGCTTTTGTTTCCTGGTCCACCCTGACCCAGAGTGGTAGCACCAGTTAGGGTCTCAGCTATGGGCAAATAGTTAACCTTCACACTTGGGCCAAAACACTATGAAAGTATAAAAATACTTTCATAGAAATAAATACATAAAAATAGACTTTATAGAAAAATATACATTTTTGAAGGAAAAATTTTTACCAACAATACATTTTTGAAGGAAAAATAAATGTTGCCATAATACATTTTTGAAGGTAAAAATTATTACCAGCAATACATTTTTGAATAAAAACTAGAAGACAGTTTTCTGAAAAAAAAACAAACTTACACACTATAGCTGATCATTAAAAAAAAGTACCATAAAACCTTAAAACCCCATCTTTTTGGCATTAAATAATCTACAGTGGTTGATATACCATTAAACAAAATTCAAACTCAAACCCTTTTTAAGTCACATATTTTTCTGCATTATCTAACTTTGTCAAAAGTCAAATCTTCCAGTTTCACTGGATGAGCCATTGTTGAAACTTACATTATAGTTTTGAAGTGTAGGGAGCTGGTTAATGTTTCTTTTGTTTGGCCTTGTGTCAGACTTAACCAAACTCCCTATGGCTTACATGATTTGTGTTGAATTATATTCATCAGAACTCTTATCAGAAGGTTGGTTGTCGGCAGGTTGAAATATGTAGAATTAATGCAGAAGAGTGGAATAATAAAATATACACTTGGAATGTAAAAAAAATTATTATATGAAGGAATAACAAGTGGTAAGAGTTAATGTACAATTAGAAGTTAATGATAGAGTTTGTGTTCAATGATAAAGTTGTTTGTAGCAGTACTTGTTGAGAGAGAGAGAGAGAGAGAGAGAGAGAGAGAGAGAGAGAGAGAGAGAGAGAGAGAGAGACAATGTCCGGGTCACTTGAAGTTGAGAGTTACATCTTTGATGTGTGTCAGCAACCTGGCTCCTCTGAAATGACCAGTTGGAGACCATCCTTAAATATTGAATGGGGTGGATCAGAAACAATATTTTTCTTTAGCTATGGAAAAACCGTTTCTCTGATGTATTTTGAATTTTATGATTTGATGACCAATCAGATTCCAGAGTTCCGCTACATGTCCGTAAAAGAAATTTGATATTTATTTATTTTTGGTTTACCCTTGGAACTTCTGTGTGGAGCCCAGATGTGCGAAGACTAGTTTTGGTCATTTGCTTTCTGGATCTCTGAGGGCAAACATCCAGTCCCTCACCACAGTTTCACATCCAAGTGTAGCCAAAAAAGATGCACAAATTTGTTTTCTTTCCCTCTTTCTTTGTCTTCTCTTAGTCTCTTAGCTTTTACCACAAGACCTTTGAGCCAGGCTTCCATGAAGTCAGGGGTCTTTAAAAGATAACGTATATCCTATTGGTGTCTTCTTTGTTATGAAGTGTGATTTCCATTTGCATTTTATCTGTCCACTGTTTATTTTGAAATATTACATTTCATATGACACAAGGCCAAAATAAGAAGTGCTAATCATCACTGATTATCCTACACTTAGCTAATCGAATTCACAACTCATTCATCCATTACAATTTACTCATTCACCACCATGCAATCTAACACATATCTTATATTCACAGGGATCCTACTAAAACACAGTCCACCAAGCACTGACTCTACATATACTACCTGGACTTTTATATGGCCTTTGTCTTAGCTATAATAATTAGGCAGTCATTTACATAGCACTACACATATTCATCAAATAGATCAGATCGTAGACATTTAGATTTCTGTTATAATGAAAATATTCTCTAGTTGAGCTTGTACAGTAAGCAACTATAAAGTCTGACAATTATTATTATTTTTTCTTGATGATTTTCTTTTGTTTGTTCCCTGAAAAAAGGACAAAATATTGAAATGCATAATAGAATAAAACGGGTATAATTTTGTTTTTATTGTAGCATGCAAAACAATGTTTTTGTGGTAATGTTGGCTATGACAAATATGGTAGATCTGTTAAGTGCAATCAGCCTTGTGCAGGCAGCTCTTTACAAATATGTGGTGGAACTTGGGCCAATTCTGTGTATAAAGCTGGAGGTAGGTATATCATGGCTATATCAGTTTTTCTTGGTGCATCATTTTGTCAGTGTGATAAAATGAGATGATACTTTCTGTTTAGTATGAAGACATATTTGCAGGAATTTTCTTCCATTTTTTGTGTAACCACAGTTTTTATTTTATTGCTTGCATTTGCAGGGATGGGCATTGTGGTGCAGTGGATATCAGCTCGGAACGAGAAATCGGGGAACTGAGTTTGAATTCCAGTTGAATTCCTTGCAATCATTTACGTGCAATTACCCTTGGAAAAGGTATTAGTTCATCTCTTCCCTTCAGTTATGGATTAAATAACAGGACAGATTGGGTTTTATGACCTCAGCTAGCAACCAGTCTACCACAGAAAGTAATAGCAACCTACTGTGAGATAATCTTCTGCCCAGTCAGTCATGTCTCTTTCGAGACATGATCACCCAAGTGTGTATCACGTATGACACTTAACTGACTGACTGTATTTGCAGAATATTTTTTTTAAAAATAGAAAATGATTTTGTTATTAAATCAGTTCAAATACATGATTTTTCAGTCATTTTGTCCTAAGCAAGGCAATAATACCACTAAGACACTAAAGATTACTGAGATTGAAAGAGAATGAGGAAACTTTAGAAAGAACCAGAAACTTGATCTTAAACTTGAAACAAGTGATAAACCTCTACTCCTGTTCAAAAGAGTGGGTAGGACTGTGAACTAAATCATCAGTAGACATGTTTACTCCTATTGAGAAAATAACAAAACAAATAGTAAATAAAATTTCACTGTTTGAGTGGAGATGTCATAAGTATTTAGAGTAGACATTTTTTTTCAGAAAAACTCAAAACTAATATGTGGAGTTTGAAAGATACAAACATTTGTTATGCAAATGTAAAACAATGTAACAAAGTACAAATTTTACATAAAATATAACACAAAAATGTCCTTTCATGCACCCTATTATAAACAATCACTGGTCCTGACAAGACAACATAATACAATTATAAAAATTATCAGCTCTAAAAAACTTACAATGCAATTTTTCAAATTATAAAAAAAAAAAGACCTTGGGAAGGTGAAACAAAAAATGTTGCAAAATGGAAGAAATTACTCTTAGAAATATTGTATACTTTTCATTAGCACATAAAGTAGTTTTAAGTCTATAAAAATATTTGGTCAAATCATTGCCATACCAAAGGGTAGTAATCATTAGTATGACTAATTGAATTACAAAATCTACAGTATTTATCCTTTGTATTCATGGAAAACTATTTCTTTTCAATTTTTGGTCCTTAAAGAAGCACGATGAATTAATGGATAGTGGGTTTAATTGAGGAATTGGTAAATAGCAGGAAAGACTGGGTTCTATAGCTTTGGTTGGTAACTAGTCTAGGAGAAGGAAAACTCAGAATTCAAATAAGTAAGGCTTCATCAAGCTACTGTGATCAAGACACACCACTGCTATTAGAGCTGCAGTACATAGTGCTCCTATGACCCTAATGGAATATGGAATTAGTGATCATGAAAGAAGTGTTTCACAGAAAAGTACTAGTCTCACTTCTAAGAGTTGCTAGTCCTCGATCTGTCTTAATATAGGAGATACAGTAACCCCCAAAAGGATTCCACTTTAATGACTTATCTTGATATTTAGAATCATTCATAGACTTTATTTTCAATGCACTGATGTTAGGGCCAGTGAAGGGTCTCATAGAATCTATGATTTTGCAACCCCCACATAACTACATCTCAATTATCATAAGATAATATTCATATAAAATACAAATTTTATTGTAACCCACTTATGTACAATAATGAAGCATATTCTATATTGGTGAATAATCCAATGATAAAAATTGAAAATAAATACAATGTATCTAAGTAGAAATTACAGACATATCATAATAGACAATTCCACCTCAAATAAATCAAAATTTTTAGCAGCAATTTTTACTTGGTAATTTTCTCATTAATAAATAATGATTTTAACACATTCAATAATAATAATTGAATAATTTTAACATATTCAACCTTATGGATAACAGATAGTGAATTTTATAGTGTTTTTTCAAAACTTATCATGAGTAAAATAAATTCATGGATTTGAACAAAAACTAGACCCTAGAAAGATATCAAAAGATTTTTCATCCTTTAAATAGTCAGGTATACTTATTTTAATTTGTAATGTATATAAAAATAGATAGAAAAAAGAAATGTGTATAATTGTAGATAGAAAAAAAAAAGATTTTGTGATGGTAAATGATGATCATCATGTTTCTTACAATAATATTTAAGGGCATTTTCAGTCAACTTAAGTGAAGCATTCCGTCAGTCAGTTAAGTGCCATACATGATACATGCTTGGGTGATCTTGTCTCAAAAGAGACATGAATGACTGGGCAGAAAATTATCCTGCAGTAGTTTGCCATTTCTTTTCTGCAATATACTGATTGCCAGCCAAGGCCGTAAAACCCAATCTGTTCTGTTATTTAATTCATAACTAGAGGGAAGTGACAGATTCATACTTTTCCCAAGGGTATTTGCGCGTAAGTGAATGCAAGGAATTCAACTTGAATTCAAACTCAGCTCCCTGATTTCTCATTACAAGCCAATATCCACTGCACCACAACGCATTAGTGTATTTGAAAACAGAATTTATTTTATTGTCATGTATTACATGTTTTTAAAAAGCATGTTCTTCATATATTTTCAGATTTACTTGGTTGTTTTGTAGACAGAGCAGATAGAGTTATGAGTGCTCAATTTGCTTCTTTCAGCACTATGTCTATTGGTTGGTGCAAGTCACTTTGTCGTAATAATGGGTATATGTACGCTGCTCTCCAAGTAAGTAATTTTCATGCAGTGATTGATATTTTGTAATATTTCAATGTAATCATATGTTGTTTACAAAGATAAAAATCCAGTTGACTTCAATAAATAATAGCAGATCATGTCATGTCAGTCAGTTAAGTGCCATATGTGATTCATGCTTGGGTGATCATGTCTCGAAAGAGACATGGCTGATTAGGCAGAAGATTATCCCGCAGTGGGTTGCCATTGCTTTCTGTGGTATACTGGTTGCCAACCAAGGCTATAGAACCCAATCTGTTCTTTTATTTAACCCATAACTGGAAGGAATAGATGGATTAATACCTTTCCCAAGGGTATTTGCGCATAAATGAATGCAATGAATTAAACTGGAATTCGAACTTGGCTCCCTGATTTCTTGTTCTGAGCCAATATCCAATGCACCACAACGCACATTCATAAAATATGGAATGCTTTATGAATTTGCATGTCATCCTTGTGCAGGGCCATGCTAATCTTCTCTGTATCGTTCCAATTTTGGTATATGTACTGCTGAAGCAAGTAAGTTATGTACATTTCCATAATAAATGTTCTGCTGATTGTGAATTTTTGTTAAGCTCTCTTTTAACCACTATATAGAAACTTTCTTGCCAATCATCAGCATGGCTGATGCAAGGGTCCTTGACTGCTTGGCCTTACTTTTTCAACCCCCTCCCACCTAGAGTGGAATGACTACATCGAATCTATACACTAGCAGAGGACTGGGAGCAGCACTAATACAAAATGATAGGCCAGTTGCATTTGTATCCAAATCACTCACTACTGCTGATCAAATATACACAAATGTAGAATGCAAGATATTGGCAATGGTTTTTGGGTGCCAGAGGTTCCATATGTACATGTATGGGAAGCCATTCACAGTCGAGACTAACCATAAACCATTAGAAATGATCAGCCAGAAAAAACTCCACCTTTCTCTTTTTCGGTCTGATAGCCGATTCGGATTACATCACAAAATAAGGTTCGGAGATCATAAGCTAAAAAAAGACTGAAATTGAAATAGCCAACGTTTTTACTTTTTTAACAGACAATAATTGTCTTGGTAATTATTAACAAACTTATTTTTTGACTCCAATAATCAATTAAAAAATTATATAGCCATAATTTATAAAACAAGCATAATTTGTTATTTGTTTATCCTCAGTATTGCATGCCTTAAAACATGTAATTCAATTTTATGTTAAGATTGAAATGAAAATTTTACAACAATTTTCATCGAGAGGAATTCTTCGTTGGTAGAAATCCAATGCATACGATGTTTAATTGCTTTAAAAGAAAGTAAACGGAATAAAGATTGCACATTTATAAGTCTATCTTTTGTGCATTGAATATTGTTGCCATATCTGTTTGGGTGCTCATTCTGTTCATCTTGAGGTTCTCAACAAAATCCAAAGAAGGATTTGCAATGTAATCAGTCCTGACATGGCATCTCAATTTCAGTCATTTTCCCATAGATGTGACTTGGTTTGCTTCTGTCTTTTCTACAAATAGTATCATGGTAACTGCTCTGATGAGCTTCTTTCCCTGACCATGTGAATTTAAGCATACTACTAGATTAGCATCTAGGTCTCACCATTTTACCGTTGTAACCAACAGTTTCTTTTCTCACGCTTCCCACCTGTAGAACTACCTTTCATTCTCCGATAGCTAAAATCTCCAAAAATTTAAATGTAATGTCAATTGCCATCTTCTATCTTCTTGAACCTGTTCATATTTTATCCTTTCTTCAATACTTCTTGTATCCAGTCTTTTCTCTCACTGTAAACCCCTGTGCTCTATTGGCGATCTCACCATGTTTAATAAAATGATAAAAAACCCTATGTTAGGCACCATCATCTGAATCATCATGACAATAAAGATAGACAACATTTCAAACAATGTAAATTGTTATAATCATATAAAATATAAAATATAAAAAATAGCATAACAGTCACTCTGTTAAAATATGCATTAACCTTTAGCACCCTGTATTATTAATATTACTTCCCTTTCCACTGCCTTCTTTTTCAAGGAATCTCAATTGCACAACCATGAGTTTCAAACACTATTGTCCAGGGATCAGAGTCACCTTCACTAGAAGGATAAACTTTTTGTACAGAAAATGAAGTCACATACAGAGTGATAAAGGTTAACTAAAAACTTGAATTGAATCTATAATTATTCATTGAAATGGAAATTATCATAAATTTGTTGCATAAACATATAATGTAAATTTCAAGTGAAACACAGCAATACAATAATAGAGAAAATTTTCATTTATCAAAAGTACTCACTATATAGAAAGATATTATATTAGCTAGACTCATAGTTACAGTACTGAAAGTGTAATAATATATATTATATTTATTTAATATATATATATATATATATATAATAAATTATATAAATTAATAGATTATACTTTGTTCACTCAATGTTCATGGGAAATAAATCTTATAAAGTTAAGTTACTGCTTTTTTAATAACAAGAGTAAAAATGTAGATAATCTAAGACTACTTGTGGATTGAAAATTAAAATTAGAATATAAAATTTAAAATTAGAATTTAAAATTTCAAATTAGAATGAAAAGTTAAATTAAAAAATATTAAAATGCAGGGAGAAAAAAATCAAAGGTGTGTAATTTATAAAATGTAAAAATTTAAATATTCTTAGATTACATGTAGATAAAAAATTAAAATTAAAATTTTAAATTAAAAATTAAAGTATAAAATTTGAAATTAAAATAAAAATAAAAATAAAAAATATCAGAAAGCATAGAAAAGAAATCAAAGGGGTGTAATTCATAATTATTAATAGTAATATTTGTGGGGCAAAGAAAAAATAAAGGGGGAAAGTAAACATGTCCGGAAAAAGAGGGAAAGAAAGAGGTAAACGTATAGACGAATAAATATGAATTATTGATTGCATTTTAATATTTTTTATTTTTTTAATTTAAATTTTAAACTTTAATTCTAATTTTAAATTTAAATTTTTTATCCACATGTAGTCTTAGAATATTTAAGTTTTACCTTTGTTATTATAAAATCAGTAACTTAACTTTATAATAATAAATTCCCATGAACATTGAGTAAACTTAAATTCAAATCCATTAAACCATGAGTTTGGAAAATGTACTGATAATTACATGACACATGAAACTCTGAACCATGCCAATGGTGTAGGACAATATATATATATTTATTAATATATATATATATATATAATAGCCCTGCTCATACTACATTGAACACTGTTTTATTAATACCTGACTAATAATACTATACATATGTGCACCCTTATATGTATATTTATTAATTCATATTACTATAATATATATATATATATATGAATATGATACATATTATTATATATATTTAGTAAGAATATATATATTATATTTATATAATATATATATTATTATTTATTCATAAATTATAACATGGATATGTTACAATATCACTACAAAAGTAGCCATTTTGTTTCAACACTTTTGTGTCTTTTCAAGTGATGTGATGGTTCTTAAAAGAATGGTTTAGCTCTACTTTTGTATTGAGCAGTTTCTTAAAAATAGTGTTTCTTTTGACAAGGAATATTATTCCAACAATACTTTAATATATATATTATATAAATATGATACATATTATAATAATATAATTTAATATATATACTTATATATATATATATATATATATATATATTCTTACAGAATAAAATTACAACAAAATTCATATAAATATGAAGAAACATGTGGAAGCAACACCAGAAAATAAAAGCCTTGAAGAGTGATGACATCATAATAATGCTTTCACAAAACTTCGAAGTCAGCATGACTGAAACAACATTGGTCAGTTAAGTGATAAAACTCTTCCCATTGATTCTATTAACACTCAATGTTGATATTGAGCACTTTAAGGTAAAAACACCTACTCACCAAAAACGCCTTTCTTTTAGTCAGTTAAGTGCCATACGTGAAACACGCTTGGGCGATCATGTCTCTTTCACGACATGACTGACTGGGCAGAAGATTATGCCGCAGTAGATTGCCATTGCTTTCTGAGGTAGACTGGTTGCCAGCCAAGGCTATAGAACCCAATCTGTCCTGTTATTTAACCCATAACTGGAAGGAAAAGATGGATTAATACCTTTCCCAGGGGTATTTGCACGTAAGTGAATGCAATGAATTCAACTGGAATTGGAACTTGGCTCCCCGATTTCTCGTTCCGAGCCGATATCCACTGCACCACAGACAGTAAACTAATTAAAAATCAGCAATTTTGGCTTTAAGCACCATTATAACTCAAAACTATATATATATATATATATATATCATGTAAACTTATCTTTATTAGTCAAGTGGGGGTGACAAAATGCCCCAAAGAAGACTCTTCAAAATCTGCCTCCCACCACAACTGAGCTAAAACTGCATCACCCCATGTGCTACATCCCCTCTCAGTGAGTCAGGAAAGTAGTAGGAGGGAGCAAAAGAAACAAGTTGACAACTAGGAATTCAGTCAGTTAAAGTGCCATATGTGATACGCGCTTAGGTGATCATGTCTCGAAAGAGACATGACTGACTGGGCAGAAAATTATCCCGCAGTAGGTTGACATTGCTTTCTGCAGTAGACTGGTTGCTGACCAAGGCTATAGAACCCAATCTGTACTGTTACTTAACCCATAACTGGAAGGAAGAGACAGATTAATACCTTTCCCAAGGGTATTTGCGCGTAAGTGAATACAATGGATTCAGCTGGAATTCGAACTTGGCTCCCCGGTTTAATTACAAATGCTTAAAAAGTTTTGGGGTAACATATGGCTAACACAGTGTTGATAAAATATAAAAGCTTAAAAATTGCTAATTAATTTTCAGTGATATGTGTGTCTTTTTCTTTTGTTTGCTGAAATGCTTCACCCAGTTAAACTAGTATAATATTTTCTTCACTGCAGTATGGAAGCCAGTGTTTCTGTGGTAATGGTGGCTATGACAAATATGGTATATCAAACCAATGTAATAAGCACTGTGCAGGTAATTCATATCAAATATGTGGTGGAACTTGGGCCAATTCTGTGTATAAAGTTGGTGGTAAGTATCTCATACAATTCCTTAATTTTCTCTGTATTGTTTTGTTAGTCTGATTTTGGGACGTTTAAGATCTTTCTTTTTAGCATTGTGCACATGTCACACAGTTGCTGCTCCTACTGACTTCCTTGCCTCTGAGCAATGGTAGTTACAAAATCTCACTAATGGGTAGTTTGTCTAACCTGTTGTGTGTCTGTAGATACTATTATTTAAACTACCTACACTTCTCAGCAATATTTATCATTTTAAAAACAATGATTAGACATTTTTATAAAACCTAAACATATAATGAAAGGCATTTTAATATTTATTTTTTGAATTTACAACAAAAATATTAGACAATATTTATTTGTTAAATTGTTTGTTACCAGAATGATTTTATGTTTACAACTTTCTAAATACTAATACAATTGTATACAATTGAAAATAACATTGATGAGGAGTGAGGGTAGTTAGAATGGTAGTGGTATTATGGGAAAAAATTGAGCCTTTGACACACCAATTTGTTTTTTGCAGGCACAAAGACAGAAGATTGCTGATTACAGAAACTACTTGTATATTTGTTCAGAATTTCCTGTTGTAAAAGCTTCAAGATGGAAAATTATTTTATTTATTCAGTTAAAATTGATATTTTGCATAAGTATATTTTCTTAATGTCGTTTTTGCAAGAGAGTGCATCAATAAATATGTAGCCGAATAATGAAAAGTCAAGCACTTCCATGATGATGCACTTAAATCAGTGGTGGAGATTAATCACATTGATTGGACATTATATATCTTCAGTTTCAATGAATAACTTTGTCACTTTGATGATTTATGTATGTATCTTATAAAACTTGAAAATTATTGCTCATCTTTAATTACTAAAAATATATATTCGAAAAATCTTTATTGTTGCCAATAGAAATTTAGCTTTTTTATCAATTCTGCTCCAAGTCTGAGGTGATATGAATTTCTTATTCTTCTTTCTAAAACTTATGACATTCTCTATTATTTCTTTAAACATGTTTTCTTAAAAATGACTGATAAGAAGATTTTATTAATTTTTGATTTAGTTTTTCCAGTATTCTTAGATGTTTGCTTTCTACTGAAGATAAGGAGTGCAAAAATGTTCCATAATTTTTTACTTTCCAAGCACTTTCAGGCACTTCACTTTTCATTTTCAAGGATGTTATGTTTCTGGTGTTGTTATTATGTCATCATGTTTGACTGTAGTGTAATTTTTCTGTTTTTGAAAAGGAGAGTTCTTTAAAGCTATCATGTGATGTACGCAGCTTGGTATCATGTGAGCATCTGTCTATTTTTTTTATTGTAAAAAACTTTCAAAACTCCATTTAAAAAAAAAAAAGCATTTGGAAAATTGAAAATTATGGAACATTTTTACATTCCTTATCTTCAGCAAAAAACAAACATGTAAAAATATTGAAAAAATTAAATAAAATACTAATAAAATCTTCCTTGTCAGTCATTTTAAATGAAACATGTTTAAATGAAAGATTACAGCCCGAATATAAATTAATATTATTTCTTTGTACACTATTTGATGCTATTCCTTATTGTTTCAAGAATATCCTGGTGATCTCTATCTTCAGTTTCAATGCAACAAATTGGTTTCTAAGCTTGACTCCAAGCACCTGTTTGACTTTTGTTCAAGGTGATGCCTAAACATGCCGAAAAAACAGGCACAGATAATGTCAGACTGGGGTCAACTCATCTTAATTTTAATTTGCTATTTATCTCAAGGTTCTCAACAAAATTCAAAGAAGGATTAGTAATGTAGTGGGTTGTAACTTGACTTCAATTACTTTCTCACCAACATGACATGGCTTCCCTCCATCTTTTCTACAAATATTTTCATGGCAACTGCTCAGACAAACTTTTATCCCTGGTGTCTCATCCAAATTAATTTAAGTGTGCTACTAGATTGGCATCTAGGTCTCACCCTTTTACCACTGAAAGAAATGTAACTGTCACTTCTACTCCAAGTTCCTTTTCTTGCACTTCAAGCCTGTGAAACTTCTTTTCATTTACTTGTTTCTCTGATAACTAACATCTCCAAAAATTTAAATGCAACATCAGTTGCCATCTTTATCGTCTTGAATCTCATTCATCTGTTATCCTTTGTTCAATATTCTCTGTATTAAGTCTTTTCTCTCTCATTGTAATCTCCTTTGCACACTAGTGGAAGTCCCATTTTGCTTTGAGTGAAATGTTAAAAATACACACATAAAAAAAAAACAAAAAAACACATGATAATGAAAATTTGTTGCTGGAATGACTATAAATAATTTAGTCTTTTTAAAAAGAAATATTAATTTTTTTTGTTAAATCATTTATGAGGGACAATAGTTTAGTTATTGAATACATGCAATTGTTTAATTGATTTTTGTAAATATTGCTGATTAGTGAATTTAATTTTGTTATGCCTGTTGAATTTAACAGAAACTATTTTGAAAATTAAGAAAAGCATATGTGGTGGTGGATATTTATTTAAAAGTACAAAATGTTATTGAAAAATTTCATATTGAAAAAACTAAATTATTTCTTCAGTTGAATGTTGATTTTAAAAAATATAACTTTGGCTCAGGCTCCAAATTTGAATATTTTCTGGATGAAATAGCATGCCAAACATTTGATAACTTACCAGATTTTGAAACTAAGATTTCTAAAGATATTAAAATGTCATTTTTGTATATAGCAGGCTATGTTTCACATAAAGATTATCTTACAAAAGAAGAAATATTTAATAATATAACTTTTTATTTTCAAGAATATAGACATTTTGAAAGAAATAGATTGTGGTAATTAAAATTTTTCATTGAATACCACAGTTCAGTGGTTGTTTTTTCTGAATTATAATGTTTGGTGTTGTTAAATTCAAAACTTGCAAAATCTTTGTTAGTTTCTAAAATGCATAATTTCAGTATAAAAAAAATAATTGGCTTATAATATCAAATATATTTTTCAAAAATTATTGTTTGTTTGATTCTACTAAGGCAACTCAAAAACTAGTACTAAAAGTTTTGAAATTATCTTAAAATTGTATTTATAAGATAAAAATGTTAATATTGTTGTATAATTCCCATTAACACTACATAGCCAATATTAGAAATATATATTTTTTTCGAGTAGTAAAATTATATTCATGAAGCTACATTAAAAAATTACATACATATCCATTCAAAAAACATTTACTGGGTAATATTTTTTTATTTTCCACCATTTTATATATAATGAACAGATGTAAATTAATATAAATATTATGTGTAGTGATATCTATTATCATAGTGAAAAAAAGAAGTTCTTTTTTCAACTTCTGGAAAACAAAAGTAGATATCTATAGATGTGACAAAAACCACAGAATAAAATTGACAAAATTTATCAAAATTATTGCTTGTCTGAGATTCATTATGTTTTTCTTCAAGTAGTTTTAGACTTTTTTTCATACATAATTTGGTAAAATGTGGAACTTGCTTTCTGATTGTATCTTGTATGTGTTTATTTAATTACTAGCAGTATAGCCCGGCATTGCTCAGGTGTAATGAAAGCTTTACAACTAATCCATGGTCCTGGAGCTCAGACTCAGCCTAAAGAATATTTGTGTGAAGTTTGGTGAGAATCGGATAAAAATTGTGAATTTGTATAAAGGACATACAGACAGATAAACAGACACACACAAACATCTTGCCTTATATATATATATATATATTATCAATTTTCTGCACTATTGTAAGAACTGCAACCTTGAAACTTCTGAATATCGTTTCTTATGTCTTTGTCTATGAGTGTGTCAAATTTGATTAAAATCGGACCACTCCTTCTAGAACCCGATTTTTTCGATGATCAATTTTTGATATTTATCGAGGGTACCTCGACACAAAACCTAGCTAAAAACACTTGCAGACACTTATAGTACAACTGTGTAAATTTTCAAGAAAATCGGTTCAGCCATTTCGGAGTCTATAGGTAGCGCACACACACACACACACACACACACACACACACACACAGACAAAGTTCCATTTATAAATAAGTTGGGATCAACAAATTGACTCATTATTTCTGCAATACCATGTAAAATGTCACTAATTTTTGGTGAATAATTTTTTTCATTGAATTATTAGAGAAAGATAGTTTTGTCCTTTCTTTTGTGTATTTGTGTTCCTAGAAATAAGTAAATAATTGTTAGAGTTATAAGGGGCTTCCTAATAATGGGTATAGTTGCTAATTAACAAATTACTGGATATTAATAACAATTTCTTTGCTAAGGACTTTTTCAGAAATTGTTGTCTAGTAGTAACTTAGGTATTCACATGTCCACCCTCTGTCATGGATACTAGTCACATGGCTGCCATGCCCATTATAAGTATCATTTTGACCCTGTTCTATGAAAGTTAGTTGATGCTGAATATTTTGTCCTGCTACTTGGTGATCATAAATGTGAATTTTGTGTATCTATAATCAGAGCATCTATAATTGACATATGTTTTTTTCTCAAATGCTAACTGCATTTTCTATATTTACAGATTCTGTTGGCTGTTTTGTAGACAGGACAGATAGAGCTATGAATACCCTTTCTGCTTCATCCCATTCTATGACTGTTGAATGGTGCAAGGGATTTTGTCGTAAAAATGGGCATAGTTATGCTGCTCTTCAAGTAAGTAATTTCCATGTGTTAAGTGGTACTTTGTAATATTTCAAAGTAATCCAGTCTTTTAAAATGATAAAATTCCAGGAAAGTTCATCAACAGCTCATAAAGCAAGTTGATTGTTGTCATACTGAAAATGATTTGATTATGAATTTTTGATGAATAAGAAGAAAAATATAAAAGTCTAAGAAGTGACAATTAGTATTTTCTTTTTGCTATGACTTTCTTTTGTTTGTAAAGTTTGTTGTCCTCTGAAGAAAAAATAAAATATCAAAGTACTTAAGCAAGGAAAAATGGTATAACATTTTCTTCATTGTAGAATGGAAACCAGTGTTTTTGTGGTAATGGTGGCTATGACAAATATGGTACATCTAACATATGTAATAAGCATTGTGCTGGTAAAATGGAAGACATATGTGGTGGATCTTGGGCCAATTCTGTGTATAAAGTTGGAGGTATGTATTTCATGGGAATATCTTGTTATTTTTTTTTTTAAGTATCAGTGTGTTTGTGTGAGTTTTACTTGAGATGATATTGTCTGATTAGCATGAAGATGTGGTGAATACAAAATAAAAATAACTCTTTTCTTCACTGTTTTTAAATTTGTGAGCCTGTGCAAAGTTTATTTTGACCAAAAGGGATTGGCTTCTGAATGAAGAAAAGACCAAGGCAAAGTTTAATGAGCCTATGTAAAAATTATTTTGACCAATGAAAAGGGAGCGGCTTACAAACTGAGAAAAAGTAACAGCCAATGTCAAATTGCTTTTTGATATAAATAGGCAGAGAAAGTTAACTCAAAGCAAGAAGAGAGAAGAGAGAGAGAAAGGCAGAGTCCTACACTATGAATAAAGCTGGTGTCAAATTACACACTGATACATTGTCAGTCTGTAATGAGAGCAGGGGAATTTCAAAGAACTCTATTCAACTTAAATTAATACTAAAATATATCTTTTTGTTCATGTTGAATACAATTGCATAACTTTTATGTGAGAAATTTGTCTTAAGCATTTTGGAATATTACTTAATGTTCAATGATTTAATATTAACATTTTCTCTTCTAGACAATTTATCAAAACTACAAACTTTTAATGTTTCAGTCAATCAGTCATTTAAGTGCTATACGTGATACATGCTCAGGTGATCATGTCTTGAAAGAGACATGCCTGACTGGACAGACATTTTCCCACAGTAGGTTGTCATTACTTCCTGCAGTAGAATGGTTGCCAGCCAAGGCTATAGAACCCAATCTGTCCTGCTAATTAGTCTATAGCTGGAGGGTAAAGAGACAGATTAATACTTTTTCCAAAGGTTGTGCAGATGCAAATACAATGAGTTCAATTGGAATGTGAACTTGGCTCTCTGACTTCTTGTTCCAAGCCGATATCCACTGCACCACAATACACATCTGATGTCTTGAAACTTCAAATGTATAAATTTGTAAATAAATTCCTTATCTTGTGTTACAAGGATGCATTTATATATAAAAATAATATTAATAATGTCTAAAAAGTTGTAGTAAGGGACTCTATTGAGTCCTACTTGTTATCACAAAAAAGTCTTAATTCATGAAGTACTCATAAAAATAGAGAAATTAGGAATAGAACATTTTGGAAAATGCCAGAATGTTCTAGTAAAATTGAGAGAATTCTAAAAGATTCTCGAATATGCAAATTAGGTGTTAGCCCATATAAAAAGAGGTTTTGGATAGAGAGTAAATAGTTGTTAACAGGATTTGCTGACATTATCAACCTCGGCTTTGATTCAAGGATTTATATCCAGCCAAAACAATCTCTAAGAAATGTCGCCGACCAATTAAAACCTGAAAGAGAACCCCATGGAACTATATGGGTAAATAGATATTTTTGACTCTGTCATTGATCAAACTAATAATTATTCTTTATATACGCATTTGAGGATTTCCAAAAAGTATAGCACTTAAACTTCTTCACTATTTTAACTGAGTAAGATACTGACCCTTCCTTCCCCTTCGTAACACTTCATCTACCAGTAGTAAACTCTGTTTTTATTTTTGAAGGAAAAAACTGTATATTTGTAAATATTTTTATTTAATGTAAATTAAATATTTGTCTGTGAATTAACTCTGAGTTTTGGTTAATCAATTTTTTTTCTCTTTTGTTACACTTAACCCGGAACACTTTTTTGTTAAAAATAACATGTATGTTTCCTCGTCATTATCCTTACATACTTCAAAGACATCATACATCTGTTGGTGTTGATTTGCTTTATATTTTCTGTGCAGCCAAAGAAACCTTTTGCATGTTTTTTTCATAATTTCCTGTTACCAAAGATTTAAAGCAGAAAATGATTTTATTATTTAATTAATTAAAGTAGGTCTTTTGTATCATAAATATACATGTTCAATTTTGTGTTTTCATGAAGGTATATTAATAAGTATGTATTCTGATGATAAAAAAAATCACTTCTCTAACACAAGTGTTTATTATTCAGCATAATATCTTTCCTTGTAATTGCACTTCATTCTGTGGTGAATATTAATTATATAGATTGAATATTATACATGAAACATCTTTGATCAGTTTCAAAGAATAACTTAGTCACTTTGATGATTTATGAATGCATCCTATAAGATGATTATTAGTCATCTTTAATTGCTAAATGTTCAGAACAAAACATAATGATTGGAATGATCGTTTATGAAATAATGAAAAAATATATAAATTTAATTTTTTTATTGAACAATTATTTTTTCTAAACGTTCAACCAGGTGTTGTGATGACTTGAAATGTTTGGATATTCTTGGGCCTATAGTGCTAAAGAAACAAATGAATGTTCTTAATAAAACTTAGCGAGTGCCCTGAGCTGCATTAGCAAATCCATAGCCTAATAATAAAAAGTAATCTTTTTACATAGTGAAGACTTATTTTTTAAATAATCCTTTTCCTTTTCAATGAATTTCAACCAACACTTCTCTGTAAATCCTGCAGTTCAAAGTTTTGCATCTATGAGCATTTCAAAATAAAGCTCATCTAATAAATGCATTGAGCTATGAACTTAATGATGAAATCTTACATAGATTTCCTTTTGCTAGTATGCATTCTCACATTTCTGTGAAGTTGTTATCAAATAAATCTAAACTTTTATTAATCATTAAATGCTTAGCCATTTAGTGATCTTGTATACTATACTAAGTTCCACTTAAAATATAGCTGATATTCTTTCACTTATCAATTCTTAAACAAAGGCTTTTTTTTGTTCTCCCTTTGAGATTTCCTCTTGATCTCTTTCTTTGATTTTGTGTAAATAATTTTGCATATTCATTCAATGTGGAAGACTTTATTGGCAATATGACTTTTGCTTTTCTTATCACTTTTCTTCCAAGTTTGAGGTGGTATGCATAGCCTATTCTTCTTTTTTAAACTTATGTCTTTCTATATAATTTCTTGTTATTGATGTAACTCCATGTTGTTTCACAAATATCCTGGTCAACCCTATTTTCATTTTCAATGCAAAGAATTGGCTTCTAAGCTTAACTCCAAGCATATATTTAACTGATTGTATAAAGTTGGTTGCTGCTGGTCCTTTTGCACTTCCATTAGGTGATAGTAAATGATGATCATCATGTTTTTGTTATAATATTTAATTGAATTTCCAGTCATTTCCAGTGTGACATTACTGTGTTTATAAGAAGAATTTATTTTAAAGTCATGCACATTTTATGAAAGGATAACTGCATATTCTATTTTTCAGATTCACTTGGCTGTTTCATAGACAAGGCAGATAGAGCTATGAGTGGTCTATTTGCTTCTTCCCAGTCTATGACTATTGATTGGTGCAAGGGGCATTGTCGTGAAAATGGGTATATTTATGCTGCTGTTCAAGTAAGTAATTTCTATCTGCTGATTGGTACTTTGAAACATTTCAAAATAATTGAATGTTGCTTATAAAGATAATATTGCAAGCAAATGCCTCAAATAGAGCAGATCATAGGTCATGTAGATTAGGGCACTTGAACATAGTGTAATAGTTAGCAAGCTTGTCTCACGAGATCAATTACAACAATAGTGAGCTTGGTCTTCGCTGGGTGCTCCAATCTCTCATCATTGTG
Organism: Ascarosepion bandense; assembly: GCA_037127315.1. Taxonomy (NCBI): domain Eukaryota; kingdom Metazoa; phylum Mollusca; class Cephalopoda; order Sepiida; family Sepiidae; genus Ascarosepion; species Ascarosepion bandense. Next base: position 8,702,276 of record JBBBDQ010000571.1, on the reverse strand, counting down.
TCACATCTAAACTATGCTTAGAAAATCATTTCGGCACTTCAATGTTTGTTGTGTAATGGTTATCACACTTGTCTTGTGAAATCAGTTACAACTGAATTATGAGTTTGGTTCTCACTGAGTGCTCTATACTATTGACCTTGTGCCACATTTAAGCTCTGCTTAAAAAAATTGACATGTAAATTTCTATTATAGTGAAAATGTTTTCCAGTCTTGATTGTAAAGGTGATTATAACATGCTGATAATTATCATTTTTTTGGTTATGATTTTCTTCATTTTTACCCTGAAAAACAGATAAAATATTTGTAGTATTGTATGCAAATGAAGAGACCAGTATATATAGAGAGTACTTGGAGAAGTAGGACAGAAAATAGCCTGCTCTCACAGAGAACAAGCAGGGTTGTGCTATGACTACTTCTAGGTACATTGATATGCGAAACTTAACAATATTGAAATGCTTAAGCATATTAAACTAGTATAACATTTCCTTCATTTTAGTATGGTAATGAGTGTTTTTGTGGTAATGGTGGCTATGACAAATATGGTACATCAGAAAATTGTAATACACATTGTGCAGACAATCCTTATGAAATATGTGGTGGAACTTGGGCCAGTTCTGTGTATAAAGTTGGAAGTAAGTATCTATTGCAATTCCTTTGTTTTTTGTGTATCGTCTTGTTGGTTTGTTTTTGTGATTTTTGAAATGAGACTTTCTTTTCAGAATCATTCACTTGTTGCACAGCTGCTGCAACTGACTTATAATGGAGAATTTCTGCTTGCAAAATCTCACTGGTGCGTAGACTCTGTAATCTGTATGCATGTCCATGGATTTTGTGGTGTGACATAGAAGATTTTTTTACCTCTTGTTTTTCACTGGCTGCCTTTAAATTTTAGATTCTGAATTTCTTAGATAACTTCAAGTACAAATGTACTGCTTCACTGTGAAGATAGGTATTTTAAATCATGTCACACTGATCTGGCGACTCGACAGCAGCCACTTCCCCATTGTCGAAGTGTGGCCTCCCTTTGTCTGTTCTATAAATACTTTCATGGCTTCTGCTCGGACGAGCTTAAGTCACTGATGCCTCCTCAACAGGTGTTTACTCGTGCAACCAGACTGGCAACTGGGTCCCACCCATTCACAGTCAGGTTAGCCAAATGCAGACGACAATTCTACTCCTGCAGCTTCCTCTCTTGCACTTCCCGCCTGTGGAACTCGCTCCCATATTCTTGCTTTCCTGACGGCTACAACCTCCAGAAATTTAATTGCAAAGTCAATACTCATCTACTAACCACTGGACTCTAGCTCTCTCCCCTCCCCTGTATAACCTTCCCTTTCTCTCCGCCTATGTATCTGTCATCGCACATGCTTTCTCAGCTTTCTGTTGTTCCTTTCTAACTAGTTTTTACTCCTCACTCTTTTCTAATCTTTTTACATTTATGTAACCCCCTGCACATCAGTGGCGTTTCCGCCTTGCTCGGGGTGAAATGATTAAAAAAAAAAAAAACTCAGTTTAGCTACCATGTGTTTAAGTAATCTCTACCATATTTGTCTATATTTATGAGATAAAGTATTTTCGCTATTATTACTATTTACATTGTTCAGACTATTGTCTTCATCTTCATTGTCATATTTGCAAACAGGAACACGTGGCTCAGTAGATAAATGCATTGGTTGAAGTAATCCTGTGACTTGACCTAAAGAGTTGTGAGGTCAATAATTGGACAAAATCTTGGAGTTACTGGAGAGAAATAACTGAAACTGAGATATCCAAAAAAGGCATGGCATGTGGAACTAGAACAATCTATCCTGATAGATGAAATAAAAGAAAGACAGAGTGTATGACGGTCAAAACGTTGTGAATATGACAATAAAGATGAGGACAATAGTCTAAACAATGCAAATAATGTAAATAGTCTCTACTATCTTTTCTCAGTTCTTAATTCATTAATTTTCAGTCAACTCTAAACCAAAATGCCAGAAACAAACCATGAAATCCCATGACAATACAAAAAAAAAAAAAAAGAACCCAGAAAAGCAGAACAAAGAAGAAATTTTGTTGTAACTTAACCTGTTGTATGTTGTGACCAGTTATCTTTTGCACTTTCAAAGACTTATTTAATATGCACTGTATTAAGAAAATCTTTGGTTTTTATTCACAATTTAGGTTTGATTACTTTTAATTCCTCTATAACTAGTTACTGTGACTGTATATTCTGCATTATCATTTGTATCTGTCTTTTAGGGATGGATGACTGATTATTCAAGTGCATGCGTTGCTTTATCTTCACAGAGTGTAAATATCTGTCACAGCAACAATTATGAACTCCTTGCATAGTTGCAGCTTCTCACACCTGAGACTGATAGTGGCAATTTTATGGTTTAAACAGCTCACTAATGTGTAGATTGTCTAATCAGTTGTGTATCTGTTATTTTGTGGCATGATATAGAAGATTCTTTGATCTCTTTTTTTTTTCACTGACTGAAAAAACAATCATTTGGAAGCAGCATATATTCAATGAAGATGCAATGCCTGTTTAGCATTCTACAACACTTTTTTATTGTCAGAATAAAAATGCCCTTGTGCATCAAAAGGAGTAAAGACTTGTTGCAATTAAACGATTGATTATTTGTTAATTCATATTCGAGTTCGAATTCCAGTTGAATCCATTGTATTCGCTTACGCGCAAATGCCCTTGGGAAAGGTATTAATCCGTCTCTTCCTTCCAGTTATGGGTTAAATAGCAGGACAGATTGGGTTCTATAGCCTTGGTCGGCAACCAGTCTACCGCAGAAAGCAATGGCAAACTACTGCGGGATAATCTTCTGCCCAGTCAGTCATGTCTCTTTCGAGACATGATCGCCCAAGCGTGTATCACGTATGGCACTTAACTGACTGATTCTGCCAGCTTCTATTACTATCTGACTGGCATTTGCTTTATAACATTATCTCTGATCTTTAAAAAAATAATCTGACTTTGTTTTGACATTGAAACTTTTTCCATTATCTAAAAACCAGACAATCCTAATGGTGACATGTGGCCCAATAATAAGGATTTTGATTTCCTATAATTCCATACAGATTTTTTTTAATTATACATAATATAAAGAAACCTGTTGTCTTACCAATATTTATTTTATCCTAGAAGCCATTAAGCATGTTGGTAGGTAAGAGGGAGATTGGCATTAACTTAATTCTACTGAATTTACTTAATTTTTGTTAAACCAGTGATTAATACTTACTGTTTTTGTTCCCACAATTCAATTTTAATTTTTCAAAGGCTAATTATCTTTTATATATTTTCAGATTCTATTGGGTGTTTTGTAGACAAGGCAGATAGAGCTCTAAGAGGTCAATTTATTTCTTCCTATTCTATGACTATTGATTGGTGCAAGGGACATTGTCATAATAAAGGCTATATGTATGCTGCTCTCCAAGTAAGTAATTTTTATGTCTTGGTTGGTATTTTGTAACATTTCAAAGTAATGATGTGTTTAAAAAGATAAAATTTCAGGTAAATTTGTGGGGTAACCCCCACTTGACTTTGCCAAAAAAACATTAATAGGGGCACTCTATAAGCCTATTAAAAGGAATACATTTCTCTCCCTAGACACTCTTTTCACGTTTTTCAACACAGGCTTTCAGATGAAATTGATTTATAATTGGAATACAATGGCTAGGCTCGTGTGCATTTTTCTTTCATATTTTTGTGAGTGTTGAACTTTCTCACATGTTTGTATCAGACACGTTAATATTTTGTACACTCACATGTACACATGTGTCTATCATGTGCAAAACTTTCACACACATAAAAGATACACATTCTCTTATAGCTAAGTTAAATATTTTTTTCAATGTAACTGCTTTCATCTTTTATTGCAATTGTGTAATTATGTAATTCCTTTTGTCAATACATGCAATTAGTTGTCGTTTTTTATATTGTTTGTGCAATTCATTTGTTAGTTCTCACACTGAGTCTGACCTCATTACTGCAGGATACATATGCAAGAAAAAGACAGATTTCTTTAATCATTTTACTCTAAGCAAGGCAGAATCACGACTGGAGTGCAGGGTGTTACAGTGAGAGAAAAAAGTCATATGAAATGGATGGGAATCAGGTAGATAGAAGATGGCAATTGATGTTGCATTTAAACTTTTGGAGATTGTAGCTATTAGGGAAGCAAACAAATTGAAGGGAGTTTCACAAACAGGAAGTGCAAGAAAAGAAACTGTTAGAGTAGAAGAGATGGTTACATTTTACTATTTTGATGGTAAAAAGATGGAACCTTGATGCCAATCTAGTAGCACATGTAAATACATGTGGATGAGGAACCAGGAAAAACACTCATCAGAGTAGTTGCCATGAAAATACTTATATTACTTAGATATATAGTTTGGAGATAAATGTAATGCTGGTAATTTTATCATAAAATATATATATGTCCTGAAAGCATAAAATTACATACAAAATATGTAGTTGAAGCCATAAACTTGTGTACAAAATATTTAAATATTGACATTAAATAAACTTTAAAGTTGATATGTTGTTAAACAAAAACCAACCAACCAACCAACCAACCAACCAACCAACCAACTTGATTGTGAACTTTTGTTAATCAAGTAGGAAACTATGTAAAGTTATGTGACAATTATTATTTTTTGGTTATTATTTTCTTTTTCTTCATAATGTTCATGTCCTGAAAAAACAAATAGAATTTTAAAATACTTAAGAGAGGAAAGCTAGTAAAACATTTTCTTCTTTGTAGAATGGAAATCAGTGCTTTTGTGGAAATACTGGCTATGACAAATATGGTATTACTAACAACTGTAATAAACATTGCACTGGTAATCCTAATGCAGTGTGTGGTGGAACTTGGGCTAATACTGTTTATAAAGTTGGAGGTAAGTATCTCATAGTAATATCTTAGTTTTTCTTTGTGCATTCTCTTGTCAATTTATCTGAAAGTGATGAGGGCCACTTAGGGTCCAAGATTTTTCTGAGGAAGATGGGTGCAAAGTCAAGCAGCATCTTCATTTTCATACTACACCACTATCGTATACATAACATGGGAATGAGTTTGGAGAAAAATGTAATGCTGGTAATTTTATTATAAAACATATATATGTCCTGAAAGCATAAAATTACATACAAAATATCTAGTTGAAGCCATAAACTTGTGTACAAAATATTTAAATATTGGCATTAAATAAACTTTAAAGTTATGTTGTTAAACAAAAACCAACCAACCAACCAACTTCACTAAATTAAATGGAATAACTTTTCATTTGTAATAGTAAAGTCCTATTGTCCTCTTTTCCACTCTCAAGCTGTTGGAATACAAGAGAGATTAGTTTCAAAACAAAATCAAATGTCTGTTTTTATATATCTGCTTGTTTTATTTTGTTTGTTTTTGTTTTCAAAATGATTTCTGTATGGGTCCTTAAAAAGCTAAATGAAAAAGAAGACACAGAGGAAAAAGTGCTGAAGATCAAATGTCATCAAAATCAGCAACTGATCATGTTCATAAATTTTTGAAGCTTATAAAATTAGAGGGAGCAACTAAATTGGAGCAAGGCTTGGTCCACTTCGCCCCCCACCACCACCATAGAAACAACACTAAGCATCATACTAGAACACTGGTTGTCATATGATCACTGAAGTTAAACTATGTTGAGACTGGTCAATACCAAGATGGGTAACCATTTGGCAACACAAGGTTCAGTAATCTTGGATGTGCAGGTGGTGTAATAGATAATGACTCTGAATTGTTAATCAACCGGCTGAGTTCCAATTCTCATTGTGTTTGTTGTATTCACAAATACACAAATACCCTTGATATAGGTATAAATCCATCTCTCTCTCTCTCTCTCTCTCTCTCTCTCTCTCTCTCTCTGGGTTAATTACTAAAACTTGTATCACTAAACCATTATTATCTTTCAAAAATATTTTTACAATCTAAAAATATTTTCTGGCTTTAGATAAACTGCAAAGAGTTGTTAAGTCATAAAAAAACAAATCAATAAATAAGTAATACATAATACATAATAATTTTCTTTCAAATCTGAGGTGATACACATCATTTATTTCATTACATTTTCCCTACCATTAATACTTCATGTCATTTCTATATACACTTTATAGGGAAGTTATAACTCTGAGTAAATAATTATAAATATCCTAATAGTTATATATACAAAAGTACTTGTAGGAAATTTGAAACAGTCCAAGGTGGAAACAACAAAACAATATTATTTATTATCCTATTGTTATGTAGTGTTGAAGACATGAGAGAAAGTAATATGGTGTAAATTGTAAATAGGGATCAAATATAGATTGGAATCCAACAGAATTATAATATAAAGAATGTGTAAAGTGTACTGTCTTTCCCATAATTTTGTTTTTTTTATCTATGTGGGTGAAATGAATGTTCAGATAATTTAGTTGGAATATAAAATAAGTGTTGGCAGTTTTCTTATCTACGTTTTTGATGCCACTTCATATTTTGAGTCTTGAAACTCAGAACAGAACTGCCTCTTCCCTAGAACTCAAATAATTTTTATAATCCTTACTCTATTACCAGTAATTTATCTATTGTCAGTAACTTTCTAAATAAATAACCACAAAATTTACTTTCTCTAAAAATAATATTACTGATTAGAGTGCCAGCTAAATTCCTGGTTTAAAGATATATAGACTTTGTAAAAAGAAGCAACACAAACTAGGAAATAAATCCAAATAAGTCAGAATTCTGCTTAGTGATTGTACAAAAACACATAGATTTTGTCAACCTAAGCTAGAAAGTAGAGAGAATGACTGGATGGTTTTTGTTATACTAAAAATCTTACTTATATTAATTAACTACACTAGACCAGTGTTTCTCAACCACCATTAAATATGCCATGTGATCCTCTTAAGGGTGCCATGAAAGTATGATTAGACTAGCAGTATAGCCCGGCGTTGCTCGGGTGTAATGAAAGCTTTAAAACTAATCCATGGTCCTGGAGCTCAGACTTTTTGGACGTTGGCACGAAAGACTAAAAATCAATAGTTGTTTCCAGTTAAAGCCAAACTGTAGACGGAAAGAAAAATGAATGAATATAAGTCAAATTTTGATTTCCTGGTATCGATATCAAATAAGTTTTTTTCGTCGTAAACTAAATAAGTCCTCTAAGTAAATGGTATCATGGCTGAGACTAAGAACTACAATTATACCTACTTAGAGCCAAACCCAAAGCAAAAACTAAAATAAAAGAGCTGAAAAAATACAGACATTCAGGCAGATAAAGAGACACACACAAACATCTTGCCTTTTATATATATATATTATCGATTTTCTGCACTATTGTAAGAACTGCAACCTTGAAACTTCTGAATATCATTTTTTATGTCTTTGTCTATGAGTGTATCAAATTTGATTAAAATCGGACCACTCCTTCTATAAACCGATTTTTTCAATTATCGATTTTCGATATTTATCAGGAGTACCTTGACACAAAACCTAACTAAGAACACTTGCAGATGCTTATAGTACAACTGTGTAAATTTTCAAGAAAATAGGTTCAGCTGTTTCGGAGTCTATAGGTAACGGACACACACACACACACACACACACACACACACACACACACACACAAAGTTTCATTTATAAATAAGTTTAGATTTAGATTTGAAATCTCTTCATAAATGATCCTTCTGATATTCAACTTCAGTTAAGTGAAGAAGGAGAATTGACCACCATTTCTAGTGATTGAGAGCTCAAAATAAAACATTTGTTGGTACCTGTTGATACATTTTGGATTTCAGTAAAAAAGGAATATCCACATTAGGTAGAAAAAAAGCTTTATCAGTTTTTATTGTAATTTTCTATTTCTTAATTATGCGAAACAGGCTTCTCAATCCTAAAATAACATCAAAAATAAGAAGTGAGAAAGACTATGCTCAACTGAAGAAGAAATGAGGGTCTGCTAATTTCGCATTTGATCAAACTTAAAAGAAATCATGAAAAAAAAAACACCAGGTACAGGTATCACCTGTACCTGGTGTTTTCACCCCATGAAACCTGTACCTGGTGAAAAAACATCAGGTAAAGGTTTCATGGAATGTGTGTTGTGGTGCAGGGGATATCAGCTTAAAACAAGAAATCAAAGAGTTCTAATTCCAGTTGAATTTGGTGCATTCACTTATATGCAAATAACCTTTCTCTTCCCTCTTCTCTTCAAATAACCTGTCTCTTCCCTCCCACTATGGGTCAAATAACAGAACTGACTGGGTTCTGTAGTTTTATTGGCAACCAGTCCACCCAAGAAAATAATAGCAACCTACTGCAGAAAAATATTCTGCTCAGTCAGTCATGTCTCTTTTAAGACATGATCACCCAAGTGTGTATCACTTTTGGGACTTAACTGACAGGTTTCACACTAAGTAAGCTGCATAAACAGTTGAATAGAAACATTGAAATAAAGTAAGTTCATATTTGTGTGTGTATATTTCAAATCTATGGTTTTATTTCATCACATTTAAATGTACACCCTTTGAAAATGCTGCTAAGTGTGCCATGATATTTTCATTTGCTCCTAGTCAGTCAGTTAAGTGCCCTATGTGATACACGCTTGTGCGATCATGTCTCTTTCGAGAAATGACTGACTGGGCAGAAGATTATCACGCAGTAGTTTGCCATTACTTTCTGCAATAGACTGGTTGCCAGCCAAGGCAATAGAACCTAATCTGTCCTGATATTTAACCCATAACTGGAGGGAAGAGAGGAATTAATACCTTTCCCAAGGGTATTTGTATGTATGTGAATGCAAAGAATTCAACTGAAATTTGAACTCGGCTCCCCGATTTCTTGTTCTGAGTCGATATCCATTGCTCCACAACGCAGATCCTACACATGCTTCTAGTACTGTTGTTTCAAAACTTTGAGAAACACTGTAATAGGTCTTAGGGGTTTATCTTCTGGGGATGGCTACAGAATGATTTTATACACTGTAATTAATATTCCCATGCTAATTCTTCACTCCTTATATTCTAATCAATAAAGTGTCTTTTTCAAAATTTCTCATTAATTAAAAATTAAAATTTATTTCTTCCAAAATAAAATTCCCATGCACTTTCAAGCTCAGACAAAAGATGCTTATTAGTGTTGAGTTAGTGAATTTGGGGAGGGATTTATTTTCTTGTCATGTATTTTGTTTTTTCTAAATAATAACAGCATATTTTATATTTTCAGATTCTCTTGGGTGTTTTGTAGACAGTGCAGAGAGAGCTCTGAGAGGTATTTTTACCTCTTCCCACTCTATGACTATTGAATGGTGCAAGGAGCATTGTCGTGATAGGCATTATAAATATGCAGCTCTCCAAGTAAGTCATTCCAATCTGTTGATTAGTACTTTGTAACATTTCAAAATAATCAAGCTTTGTATAAAAGATAAAACTTCATCAAATTTATCAAACAGAGCAGATCATACTCTTGTGAAAATGTTCTCCAGGTTCTGAAGTATTTTTTTAACCAAATAAATAAATAAATTACTAGCTTCTAATTTTGAAGTTTCTGTCTTTTAAGGAAGTAGGCTAATCCTTGTTGCAGACAGCTACTCAGGCAGATTTGTGTTTCTTCAACACTCCCAGAGCCAACCTTTGCTTTATATTGTAACTATGCTGGGCATTTATGACTTACTGTTTCTGGGGGATTGTGTATAACTTGGCATCATCTACAGTTTGAACAAGTCTAGCAAACTCAAACCCTTGGTCATATTGACTTGTGATTCTGTGCTAGCACAACCATTGATAAGTTTGAACAATTCTATTTATTTAATGTCACTTATAAGGCTTAAGTCGATCTGTGGTTTGCTTTCAAAGCACATTCCAATGTTGCCACACCCTCAAATCACCTCAGCAGTCTTATATTATCAAGAAGTCTTTTTATTAACAAATTGAACATGGTGAGATTTGTATGTTGGTCTCATGGCTGGAATGGTTACATTCAAACCATTTGGCCACACATCCATTCATCAAGTTAGCAACTATGATAGGCTAAGTAGTGATAATCATTTATTCAGTCAGTTATTATTTTATTTTGTTTGTAAAGTTTGTGCACTGAAAAAACAAAAACAAATAAAATATTGAAATTCTTAAAAGAGGAAAACTGGTATAATATTTGCTTCATTGTAGAATGGAAACCAGTGTTTTTGTGGAAATGGTGGCTATGACAAATATGGTATATCTGAAAATTGTAATAAAAAATGCATAGGCAATCCTGATGCAGTATGTGGTGGATTTTGGGCTAATTCAGTGTATGAAATTGGAGGTAAGTATCTCATGGTAATATCTCAATGTGCAAGTTTTAAGTGAAATAATATTTTCTAGTTATCAAGAAAGCGGTTTATAATTTGTTGTTTTTTGTGCAACCACAGAAACTCTTTTTATGTTTTCAAAAATCACCATGTACATGGGCTTAGGTTTTATATCAAGGAAAAGTTTCCACGTGATAAAGAAATTAGAAAAGAAGACCCTGACTTTTCATTTATGTGTTTACATATGACTCTTGGCTTACAGCCTATCACATTGAATACACCGGTTCTCGCTTGATCACCAAAGTTAAGCAACACTGAGCCTGGTCAGTACTTAGATGGATGACTGCTTGAGAATAAGCGTATAGTGAAAGATGTGCATTGTGGTGCAGTGGATATTGGCCCAGAAAGAGAAATCGGTGAGCCAAGTTCGAATTCCAGTTGAATACCCTGCATTCACTTAAGCACTGGTACCCTTGGGAAAGGTATTAATCTGTCTCTTCCCTCCAGTTATGGGTTAAATAACAAGGGTAGAACTTGGGGACCCTGCCCTTAAAAACAAATCCCAATGAATCTTGATACTTGAAAAGTAAAATGTATTACTAAACACAAAAACTTATATAAAACAACAATAAATTGTTGAAAGAAAAAGGTATTACCAGTAATAAATAAATAAAGTTTAGTTGGCAATAAATGACCTGCCGAGGTTGATTTGCCATAAAAACCAACCAACCAACCAACCAACCAACCAACCAACCAACATATGACTCTTACTCATAATATGTACTTCATCTTTCTATCATCCTGAGGATTGGGTAGCTCCCATCTAAATATGACAACACTATTCTATTTTTGACCTGACCCAGCTCTTATCAAGGTAGAGGATAGCAGAAGAGGACAGGTACTTACTGAAGAAGTTGGTCCATGTTGCTTCATCAATATTCTGGTTGTCTCTATTTTTTATTTTCAATGCAAAGAAAATTGACTCTGAATATACTGTAAATATTAGTTAATACCGGACACTTTGCATTTCCGTTTATTTGTGGTAAGCTCATTCCAATGTTGTCACACCCTCGACTCACCTCAGCATGCTTATATTATCAAGAAGTCTTTTTATTAACAAATTGAACATGATGAGATTTGTACGTTAGTCTCATGGCTGGAATGTTAACAGTTAAGATAGAACTCACTACCCAATTGTAATGATTTTAGTGAGACAAGCTTGCTAACAACTACACCACATCCTTATAGTCTTTCTTAAAATTATATTGCATTTCCAGTCAGCTTACACGTAACATTAGTGCATTTGTAAATTAAATTTATTTTCTTGCTATGTATTTTATTTTTCTAATGGATAACATGCTTTTCTATATTTTCAGATTTCATTGGATGTTTTCAAGATAAGACACATAGAGCTCTGAGTGGCCTATTTGTTTTTTCCAACTCTATGAGTATTGATTCATGCAAGGAATATTGTCGTGATAATGAGTATATATATGCTGCTCTTCAAGTAAGTAATTTCTATGTGTTGATTAGTATTTTGAAACCTTTCAAAGTAAGAAAGTGTTGTTTAAAAAGATAAAATTCTAGAAAAATTCATCAAATACTGTTGATCATAAAAGCTGGTAATATTAAATTATAATGAAAATGTTTACCAGTTATGATCGTAAATTTTTAGTAACCAAGTTGCTACCAGATTGGCATCTAGTTCCCACCATTTTAGTATTGTTGTGTCGTGAGTAAGAATAAATAACTCAACAACAGGAATAGGTTAATTGTTGTATTCCGTGAAAATAGTATTTACAAAGGTTATTACTATCCAATAAAAAAATAAAGGTTAATCGTCCCAACCGTCATAAAACGTAGTATGAGCAATGGGTACTTCTGGATCGTCACCGGAAGTCTACGACTGACTTGTCGATCGGCTGCTCGGCACACTCTCCTACGTAGATGCCACCATTACTTTACATAGTAATGGAATAGTCCATTATAGCCGAATAGGCGCAGGCGTCCCAACAAGTATGGAAATAGTTAAACATCACTTCTATTTGAACAGTTTCTTTACTTGCACTTTTCGCCTGTGGAACTCTCTTCTGTTTAATTGTTTCCCTGATAGTTACAATCTCCAAAAATTTAAATGCAACGTCAATTGCCAACCTTTATCTTCTTGAATCTCGTTCATCTTTTATCCTTTCTTCAACACCACCTATACCCAGTCTTTTTTCTCACTGTAATCCCCTATGTAATAGTGGTGGTCCTGCCTTGCTTGAGGTGAAATGATTAAAAAAAGACAAGTTCGGTTTGAAATTTCTAGTAGGTTACCTGAATTGATATACATGTGCTAAAGACTGAAAAACACAATGGCTGAAAAGTGATAACAAGACAAAGATGTGGACAATAGTCTGCATATCAACAATGCAAATAATGATAACTCCTCATTCTAGGAATTCAAATAAAAAAAGAATCAGTTTTTAACCTTGTTGCTTGTAATACTTGAGTTTCCCTACCTTGCTTGAGGTGAAACGATTAAAAATTAAATAATAAATAAAAGATGCTAATGATGCTGCAAAAATGATCAGTTTGTAGTGATCTCATGATCACAAGAAATAAAAAAAAATAATTTGCTCCCCTCTTATGTATACCAACCTCATTCAATAACATCCTACCTTGGGTGGCTCTTGAGTTTTATATTAGGTGAACAGTTAGTTAAAAAAAATTAAAGACTAATATGTGCTCATTATTATTTTTGCTTTTGGCTACTATATTTGTTTGTTTGTCTCTGGTAAAATTGATAAATCTCAAAATACTTAAGTAACTGGCATGACGCTTATTTCGTTGTAGAATGGAAACCAGTGTTTTTGTGGAAATGATGGCTATGATAAATATGGTCAATCTCAAAATTGTAATAAGCCTTGCGAAGGTAATACTGGTGAAACATGTGGTGGATATTGGGCCAATTCTGTGTATAAAGTTGGAGGTAGGTATCTCGTGATAATATCTTGGCTTTACTTTAAGTATAATTTTGTCAGTGTTTTTGTGCGAGTTGTACTTGAGATGATATTTTCTGATTAGCGTGAAGACATCATAAATCTGTGTGTCTTGATTTGCTTTATATTTTCTGTGCAACCAAAGACACTGTATGTTTTTTTCTCATAATTTCCTGTTACCAAATAGTAAAGCAGAAAATGATTTTACTTTTTAATCTATTAAAGTAATGAAGTGCATAGTGTTGTCATGGATATCAGCTTGGAATGGAAAGCTGTGTTCAATTTCCAATTGAATTTGTTGCATTCACTTATGCACAAATACCCTTGGAAAAGGTATGAATCCAGCTATTCTCCCCTAGCTATGGGTTGAATAGCAGGACAGATTTGGGGATAAGTGCAAACAGGTAAGAAGGTACAAAGTACAGGATTAAATTTTTTTTTAGCATAACTTTATGTAAGTTACCTAAACTAGCTGAAATCAGCCTTGGTTGGCAACCAGTCTATAACAGAAAGAAATGGCAACTTATTGCAGGGCAATCTTCTGCCTAGTCAGTCATGAATCAAAAGAGACATGATCGCCCAATTGCTATGACACTTAATTGACTGACTGACTGATGTAGTACTTTATAATAATAACTCAGTATTTCTTTATCTATTGTTTTATGACTTTTGAAATTATATTTTTGTTTTAACATTATATTTTTGTTTATAAACTTGTTGCACAACCACAACTGCTGATTTTTATGCCTGTGATTTTATGGTTATGACAATTCTCAAATGGTTGTTTTGTTTGCAGTGTCTTACAGTTTGTGAAAGTTTTGTGAGACATGCAACCATTATAGATACAAAAAAAAAAATGGAGAATGAAATGTACTGAGTCACACATCTTGTGCCTCCATTATCTTTATCATAAAGAAACCTCTGCTTCTGGGGGCCAATGATGTCCCTACATCACATCATCTACTGTTGGGGAGGGGTTTCTGTAGATTTTGTGGCATTATCTAGAAGATTCTTAAGAGCTCAAAAACTGACCAAAAAGGAATACCTTGGAAATAGCATATAATCAGTGAAGTCCAATGTCTGTTTAACATTCTACAACACTTATTTATCATCAGAATAGAAATGTTTTAGCAGTGACATCTCTCTTATTGTTGTGGATCTGGGCTTAGATCCAATAAATACACAACGCAGAGTAATACGGTAGAAAATGCAATATATTGAAGAGGAATATGTACAGAGAAAGTTAGTAGAACATCATACAATATGGTTAGTCGAATACAAGAGAATACAAGATAATATGAGACGTGAGACTTGGCAATGTTACCCTTAGGACTAGATTGCAGGGATACACTACTGTTACACCACAGTGCTACTACACACTGTTACACTCTCTGTTACTCTGTAGTCCACTAATGACTACTACTATATATAGTCTTAGACAGAGTCTATATAAGTATAAACAGGGGAAGGTGCTCGAACACTTATAAACCTTATCTGTGTCCTTTAAATAAATAATTTGCCTTTATCTGTACATTGATGTACAACTACTTTCTTGCAGTTAATTTTAAGTGGACGAAATCACTACATCACACCTTTTCTCTTTCTCAGTAAAAGAAATGGATACACAGCTGAGCTCTCCTCTTTATTTGTTCTCTAGAATTCTTTTGTAACAAGCTGATGCATGTGAAAATTTTCATAGCATTTAGTATTGTTGAAGTTATTGCTTACATTTTTTTATCAAGATTTACAAACTCTACATTTTATTCAATTTTGCAAACCAATCAATGAAATTTGAATAAACTGATTTGCTTGGAAAAGTACTTTGGTGAAAATCCTACTTTGCGATTTAAAACTTTCTTCAATTTAATTTTATATGACTTCATTTTAAACAATATTTTTTTAAGGAAATGTAGTTTTTTCTTTTTTAAAAGTGAAGAATCAATTCTTAGGATTTCTTACTCTTGAGCAGTTAACATACAACTGGCCATGCGTAAATACTTATTTTTGGGGTAAAATTCCAACTTTTTAAATGTTTGGCCTTGTGAGTTGTTTATTGTTCTTGTAAACAGAAGCCAAACTGGAAAATAATTAAAAAAAAAATGATGTTTTTAAAAAAAAGTTGTAAAAATATTTGCACTTAAAAACAATTGATTTCAGCAATTTTAGGCAGCATACATGAAGTTAGGTTAAAAGAATTTAATACTGTATTCTGTATCCTCTTATGTGTTTGCACTTCTCTCCAAAATTTTGTTTCGATTGATCAATGTATGGCTATTTTAGAGGCTGTGACAGATAGACAGATGGATGGACTAATTGAAGTTGCAGAATTTTATATTTATATATATATTGCTTAAAAAAATTTTGAAGATTGCAGGAAATGTATATATTGAGTTTTTTCTTTTAAATACATTTACTTTTAAGAGAAAAAGAAATGTACACAAATTTTATATTCATATATGAGAGTATATATTGCTTTCTAGTCAAACCTGATAATTCTTTTAAAAATAGCTCTCTGTATAGGATGTCCTCTAAAGTAAACATTTCAATTTTATGCCAGTGTTTGACAAACTAGAGTTGTCACTTTGCAGTGGGCCACATTGGCTGTCTTGAGATCAACAGTTCAAAGTTGCATCATATTGATTTCTTATTGAAAACTAAAAGCTAGCAATTCCCTAGGTGGAAGGGAAATGTTGCTGACTACTTGTCAGTAATGGAGAGGACACTTCCCTTCTCTAGTCATATTCATAAAGTACTATTCAGGAGAGAGAACAATAAAGAAACAAGAGTTAAGAAGACAGTAGATAATGATTGATATTCCATTTAAATTTTTGTCGATCAAAGTTGTCTGGGAAGCAAGAAGACAGAAGAGAATTCCACAAGTGAAAAGTGAGACAGAAGAAATTGTTAAAACAGACCTTACAGTTACATGCAACAATTTTATCTGTAAAATGATAATATCTTGCTGCCAATCTAGTACAGAGCTCTAGTTTATAGTCTACCTATCGTAGAAGAAAGTTCATCAGAACAAATTTTTATGAAAGTATTTAAAGGCTCAGATTATGGCAGATTGAAAGTGACTGAAGGTGAGATGCCAGCTCATGACCAATAACATTGCCAATTCTTCTATGGATTTTGTCAAGAATCTGTAAATATATAGCAGGACCACCAACCCAGATGTGACAGTAGTATTCAATGCAAGGATAAATGCTAGACTTATAAATATGTAAAATAGATTCCAGCTAGAAAATTTGCCAAGCACAACACAGAACCAACTTACTTGAAAATCTTGCCTTTTCATTAATTCCTGATTAGTCAATTCAAAAACTAACATGAAAGTCTTTAACATACTCTGTTTCTTGTGCCTTTCCTTTTTTCTAGAATCTGTGACTAATATACTGTGTTTTAGAAAGATGATATATTTCCACCAACCTGGGTGACTATTAGTTAGACAATGTTTTTTTTTATTAAACTTAACCAGAAATTACTCTGCTTAAATCATTAATTAAATTATACTTAAATCCTTTTATACCCACAATATTACATTTAGATGATTGTGTTTAGCTTAAGAAGGAAGGACATTCAATCTGAAGGAAAAAATTTATGTTAGTTGTTTAAAAAGCATGCTGTCATCTGTGAGAAATGGCAACATTTGCATAAGGTGCTTCTGATCTGCATTTGTCTTTGCTGAGGGTCATATTTATGGTTATGCAGGAATGAATAGGGAGTGGAAATTTTGGAATGAAGAAAGCATGGTAATTTTTTAAAACCAAATTCATCCAATACAAGGTAGTAAAGCCACTATATACATAATTAGTTTCTGGAAGTTGGCAACATTGCTTTGGTTTGACTTATCACTTTTTTTCCAAATCTGTGATGATATTTTTTTTTTTTTTTTATAAGCGTTTCACCCCGAGCAAGGCATGTCACTGCCACTACTGTGCAGGGGGCTACGTAGAGAGGAGAAAGGCTGGTTAAATATAGGAAATAACAGAGGGTGGGTGATAGGCGGGTGAGGATACCGAGAATGAGGGTTGGGTAGATGAGAGTGTTGTGAGAATAGTTGGGAGTTAGTGTGATAGGAGGTGTCTATTGACCTTACATTTAAACACCTGGAGATTGTAACTGTCGGGAAAGCAGACTTGTGGAAGGGAGTTCCACAGGCGGGAAGCGCGAGAAAAGAAGCTGTTGGAGTAGAATTTACGGTTACATCTTATTTGTTTAACTGTAAAAGGGTGGGACCTAGTTGCTAATCTAGTATCTCGTGTAAATTCGTGCTTGGGCGGCGCCAGTGATCTAAGCTCATCGGAGCAGAAGCCATGAAAGTACTTGTAGAAGAGGCACAGGGAAGCTACATTACGCCGGTGTGAGAGCGGCTGCAGCCGGTCTGCCAAGTTAGTATCAACCACGTTACAGATCCTCCTTTGTATTTTGTCAAGAAGCCCAAGGAGAGCAGCAGGGGCACCCGACCAGATATGGCAGCAATATTCAATACACGGGCGGATGGTAGATTTGTATATGTGCAGAATAGTTTGGGAAAAATTTCCGGGCCCTGCACTGCTTCTTATTCCTTTTAGAAAATATGACATTCTTTGTAATTTCTTTGTATATTTATTGCTTCAGCATGTTTCTGGTAATCTCTATCTTCAGTGCACAAGGAAAGTTCCTACACTTGACTGTAAGCCCTTTTTGACATCTGTTTTATTATGTTGGTTGATGCTGAATATTTTGTCCTGCTCACATTTCTAGTCAACTTACAGCTGGATTTTTAAAGCCATTTGATTGTCATGTATTTTGTTTTTTTTTTCAAATAATAACAGCATATTTTATATTTTCAGATTTTATTGGTTGTTTTCTAGACAGGGCAGATAGAGCTCTGAGAGGTTTTTTTGCCTCTTCCCACTCTATGACTATTGAATGGTGCAAGGAGCATTGTCGTGATAGGCATTATAAATATGCAGCTCTCCAAGTAAGTCATTCCAATCTGTTGATTAGTACTTTGTAACATTTCAAAATAATCAAGCTTTGTATAAAAAGATAAAACTTCAAGCAAATTTATCAAACAGTGCAGATCATAAGGCATGTAGATTTTACTCTTGTGGAAAAGTTATCTAGGTTGTGTATTTTCTTTTTTAAACTGTCTTCCAATTTTCAAGTTTGCTTGTTTTCTAAGTGTTAAAATAAAATATTCAGTGGAACCTCCACATGTAGAATAAAAGAATGAAAATGTCCTACCTTAACCATTTGACTGGTGACAAAAGCAACTAACATTCAATCAACAAGCATAAACAAATGAGATATCTTTAACATGGCAAAAAGACATGGTAACAGACACATTTATTCACATGGCTTACTTACAGGAACTGAAGTAAAAAGGGAAGGAACCTTAAAAAAGTACCATGTGCCCTCAAGAGTTAAATAGGATCTAACGTCCATGGGAGATAATTAGTCTCTTATTTATTTCTTCTAAGCATTATCAACCAATAGTGGAATTTTTTCAACACTACAGTGGTGAGCTGATCCCTGTTGCAGACAGCTACTCAGGCAGATTTGTATTTTTTCAACAGTCAAAGAGCCAACCTTTGCTTTATATTGTAACTATGCTGGGTATATATTGTTTCTGGTGGATTGTAACAATCTGGCATCATCTATAGTTTGAACAAGTCTGGTACACTCAAACCCTCAGGCTCAATGACTTGTAATTCTGTGCTAGCACAACTATTCATAGGTTTGAACAGTTCCATTTTCTCAATTTCACTTACAAGGCTTAAGTCAATCTGTGGTTTGCTTTCCCTGCACATTCCAATGTTGTCACATTCTCGAATCATCTCAGCAGACTTATATTATCAAGAAGTCTTTTTATTAATAAATTGAACATGATGAAATTTGAACTTTAGTCTGATGGCTGGAATGCTAATATTCAAACCATTTGGCCACACATCCATTCACCAAGAAGTAGGCTAATCCCTTTTACAGACAGCTGCTAAGGCAAATTTGTGTTGCTTCTACATTTGCAGTGCCATCCTTTGCTTTATATTGCAACTATGCTCAACATATATTACTTACTGTGTCTGGGGGTTGTACATAATCTATACTTTGAGCTAGTCTGGGACACTCAAACCCTTGGTCATGATGACTTGATTTCTGCTATAATAGAAATGTTCTTGAGTCCTGATTGTAATCAATTTGGTCATCAATTTGGCTAAGAACTGAGAATTATTATTTAATTATTTTGTTTGTAATGTCTATGCACAGAAAAAGACAAATAAAATATTGAAGTTCTTAAAAGAGAAAAACTGGTATAACATTTGCTTCATTGTAGGATGGACACCAGTGTTTTTGTGGAAATGATGGCCATGACAAATATGGTATATCTAAAAATTGTGATAAGCCTTGCAAAGGTAACAGAGATGACATTTGTGGTGGAATTTGGTCCAACTCTGTGTATAAAGTTGGAGGTAGGTTTCTCATGGTAATATCTCAGTTTTTCTTTGTGTATAATTTTTCAGTGGTTTTAACTTAGGTCAGTGATTCCCAAACATTTTTTCTCTGGGCTCCATTTCCAGAATTAAAATTTGCTCTCTCTTCACTAAATTTTATTTAATAACAAGTACATTTAAAAATGTGATGTGCGTTGTGATACAGTGGATATCGTCTCGGAACGAGAAACTGGGGAGCCGATTTCGAATTCCAGTTGAATCCATTGCATTCACTTACACACAAATACCCTTGGGAAAGGTATTAATCCGTCTCTTCCTTCCAGTTATGAGTCAAATAGCAGGACAGATTGGGTTCTATAGCCTTGGTTGGCAACCAGTCTACTGCAGAAAGCAATGGCAACCTACTGCGTGATAATCTTCTGCCCAGTCAGTCATGTCTCAAAAATGACATGATCGCCCAAGCGTGTTTCATGTATGGCACTTAACTGACTGACTGACATTTAAAAATAAAATCAGAAAGAAGGTTAAAGGGAGATAATCGTATATGCATAGTCAGAAAAGGTGGTTTCATTTAATTATTTTGATGGTAAAAAGATGGGATCTTGGTGCCAAGCTAGTAGCATTAGTAAATACATATGATGAAGGAACGAGGGGAAGAAAGCTCATCAGAGCAGTTGCCATGAAAATACTTGTAGAAAAGAAAGAGGGAAGCCACATCACATCGGTGAGAAATTGACTGAAGCCATTTGCTGAATCAGGATTGATTATATTGCATATCCTTCTTTGGATTTTGTTGAGAACCAAAAGATGAATAGTAGTAACACCTGACAAGGTATGGCAACAGTATTCGATGCACTGACGAATGGTAGATTTATAAATGTATGAAAAACTTCTTGGCTTGACACAGTGACCCAACCTTCCTAGCAATAGATGCAGCTATGGATTCAATGTCGTCAATTCATTTGAAATGATTTAAGAGGGTAAAGCCAAGGAGGCAAAGTGTGTTGATCTTTAGGAGACTAGAGTTCTCCATTCTGGTGATAGGCAGGAAAGTTTCTTGATGGTAGTTAAAGGAGAATTTAATTTAAAATTTCATCTATTGTTTGTGTATTTGCTAATAATGTTTATCTTTCATTTTTGAATGATTTCTTTTCAGGAAATGCATATTATGTGAACAACTATTGGCAAAATGATGAAAAATTAGGAATTAATGATTTTCCAGGTGAGGAGTAGCTCTAATGTTTAAAATTATAATAATATAATTTAATATATTATAACATAATAATATAATTAATAATATTATATTAGTAATATAATAATATTATTAATAATAATATTATGTTACTAATATTATTAATGATATTATTATATTACTAATATAATAATATTATATTACAAATACAAGGTCTGGTGTTTGCAGTTCATGCTGATACCAAAGCTCCTATGGCCCCTGATGATATACGACATCTGCACCAGCATAGTGGAGGCAATGGAAGCCAAAATCAGCAAGTTCACAAGGAAATGGCTTGGTGTCCCACCCTGTCTGACTGACATAGCGTTGTACTGTCACCAAGCAAAGCTGAAACTACCACTGAAATCCATCCTGGAGGAATATAAAGCAGGGAAGATCAGATTTCACAGCATGCTGGAGGACTCAGGAGACAGGGTGGTAGAAGCAATCAAGCCCCAACTGAAGACAGGCAGAAAATGGAAAGTTCAAGAGGCAATGGATTCTGCCAGAGAAAGTCTCAAGATCAGAGAAATAACAGGTCACATGCAGACCAACAGACAAGGACTGGGGATGACCAAAACTGAATGGTGGTCAAAGGCCAAAGGAAAAGCCAAAAGAGACATGATGATTCAGGAGATGAGAAAAGAAGAAGACCAAAAAAGACTCCAAAAAGCAGTCCAGCAGAGCCAGCAAGGGCAATGGACAACATGGGAGAATGCACTCCAAAGAAGTCTCACTTGGAATGACATTTGGCACATGGCCCCTCTCAGGATCAGCTTCATTCTCAGAGCTGCATAGGACCTTCTGCCCTCATATGCAAACCTGGTGAAGTGGGGAAAAACAGACGATCCTTCATGCCCCCTCTGCCATGAAAAACAAACAGTAGAGCATGTCCTAAGCTCATGTAAAGTAGCCCTGGCTCAAGGAAGGTACACATGGAGGCACAATCAAGTGCTCAAAGAGATTGTACAAGTAGTCTGGGCTAGTACCAACACCACAAAAGGGAAAATCAGGATTCCAAAAGCATCCGCAACATTCTTCATGGCAGGAGGCAGCAAATCATGGCCAAGAACAACAGTACCACTTGGAACATGCAGGCAGAGTATGCTGGATGGGGCAGATGACTGGGAGTGCACTGCAGACCTCCCAGAATGGAAGAGTCACCCAGAGATCATCAGCAAGAGTGGCATGAGACCAGACATAGTAGTCCACTCTCAGTCAACCAAGCAGCTGATTATAATAGAACTCACAGTGCCATATGAGAACAGAATGGAGGCAGCTCAAATCTACAAGACTGAAAAGTATGCTGATCTGGCAAACAGCCTGAGGAGAGAAGACTACCAGGTCAAAGTCCTCACTGCAGAAATTGGAGCTAGGGGGTTTGTAGGAGCGTCTGCATACAGCCTCATGAAACAGCTCTCAGTTGCAGGGAGGGAAAAAACCAGAGCCCTGAAAGCAATGGCAGAAGCGGCAGAGAGGTGTTCAAGCTGGATCTGGTCAAGGAGGAATAAAAGTGAACTTCATAAGGCTTAATTTTCCTACAAATATCAGGTGTACCTTTGGCTAAGTGGTTAGTGCGGGGGTCTTTGAGTGAAAATGAGCATATCCAGAAGGTCACGGATCCTATCCGTGGCTCGTCCCAAAAAAAAAAAAAAAAAAAAAAAAAGAAGGGCAGCAGAGGGACATCCGGAGTCATGAACCGGGTGTGGCCCAACCCCCCTAGAGTGTCAGGAGATAAGGGCCGAAACACTTGCTTGACGGGGGCTTCTCTTCTGAGGACTCTCTGCTGCCACGCTCTCCATGAGTTTCTTTCTATTACTAATATGAATAGAATATTAATAATATAATATTCATTATTTTAATATATCTGTTGGTCCTTGCTTAATTACTGTTAAAAACTGAGATTTCTTAATTTGAAGTTTAATCTTTTTTCTATGTTAAATGAAATAAATATTTGAAATGAAGATGCTTATAAAATTGTCACAATAGGATATGGAAAATAAGATATGATTATTATTTTTCTATTAATTTCAAGTAGGTTTATATGAAATTAAAATATTTTTGAATTTATTAGTTGAAGCATTTATAATCTCTATGTCTTTTTTACCTATAATTTTGGCATAAAAATATATGTAGTACAATTATTAAATAGTAGTTGCGGCATCTGCCATTGCCTGCATGAGAATGTTGTAATTTTATATTAGAAGAAATAGTATAGAAATATAGAATAGTATAGAAATAGTATAGAAATATAGAATAGTATAGAAATAGTATAGAAATATAGAATAGTATAGAAATAGTATAGAAATATAGAATAGTATAGAAATAGTATAGAAATATAGAATAGTATAGAAATAGTATAGAAATATAGAATAGTATAGAAATAGTATAGAAATATAGAATAGTATAGAAATAGTATAGAAATATAGAATAGTATAGAAATAGTATAGAAATATTCTATTCTAAGTTATTGTTGATTCTTCAATTGATGAAATCAGTTCTGAATTCATAATACAAAAAAGAATCAAAAATGAAAATTTTCCGATAGAAGATAAATTCTATTACAATTGTTAAGTAAGAATTTCTGGATAAACAACTTTCATTTTTTTTGGTTTGGAGAAAACACATAAGATTTGTGTCCTAACCATCCTGAAGCATTCAATAGAACGCTGACCATGAGTAAAACAAGACTCATTTAAGTGCATACCAATATTTTTCAATGTCTGACCAAAGAGACAGTAAACTAGACAGAGATGTGTTTCTGCATAAACACACATACACTGTCACACATTTTACTGTCTAAAATATTCCTTACACATATCCATTGTGTATGCTTATTAAAACACGTGAAACATGTATTAAAATAATAGTATTAATAAGCACACATATATATATACATATATTAATTAATGTTACTATCTAACATACACCTGGCAACCAGTCTACCGCAGCAGGTGTTGGTGGCCTGTTGCGGGATAGTTAAAATGCCTTCCCTTAAACAAATCCCAATGAATCTTTCTCCATCGGTTGGGAGGAAGCTGGCTCAACTCGACCAGGGTGAATGCCAAAACAGTTACAGGTACAGGTACAGGTAACTATAAAAGCAGTCTCAATGTATTTTAGGACTTTCTTGTAAATACTTTAAGGTAGAAAATGATTTTATTATTCAATCAGTTAATGTAATGTTTTGAAAAAGAAGTTTTAATTGCTGATTTTGTTCCTCCTATTGTTGTAATATTTGCAAATAATCATTGCTAAATGATTTGTTTTCAGGAAATACTCATTATGTGGATAACTACCGGATAGATAAGGGAGGATTAAAAATGAAATATTTTCCAGGTGAGGAGTAATTGGAATATTTGATAGTTTTCATTGTTATTTACATTGTTTGAACTCTTGTCTTCATCGTTATTGTCACAATGTTTCAACTATTGTAGGCTCTGACTTTCTTCAGGTGAATGGAATTTTGAACTGCATCCTTTTTTTGATCACTGGGTTAGATTGTTTTCATTCTATCAGTCATGCCACTTCTGGATGCCTTAATTATCTTCATTTCAACTTAACTCAGTTTTTTTGTTCGCCACTACTGTTACAAGATGATATTGAACTCACAACTCTTTAGGTCAAGTCACTGGATTCAACCAATGTATTTTCATTATTATAATATATCTGTTGATCCTTGCTTAATTATGGTTAAAAACTGAGATTTCTTAATTTGTAGTTTAATCTTTTTATTTTTTTATTTATTTATTTTTTTTATAAGCGTTTCACCCCAAGCAAGGCATGTCACTGCCACTACTGTGCAGGGGGCTACGTAGAGTGGAGAAAGGCTGATTAAATATAGGAAATGACAGAGGGTGGGTGATAGGCGGGTAAGGATACCGAGAATGAGGGTTGGGTAGATGAGAGTGTTGTGAGAATAGTTGGGAGTTAGTGTGATAGGAGGTGTCTATTGACCCTACATTTAAACACCTGGAGATTGTAACTGTCGGGAAAGCAGACTTGTGGAAGGGAGTTCCACAGGCGGGAAGCGCGAGAAAAGAAGCTGTTGGAGTAGAATTTACGGTTACATCTTATTTGTTTAACTGTAAAAGGGTGGGACCTAGTTGCTAATCTAGTATCTCATGTAAATTCGTGCTTAGGCGGCACCAGTGATCTAAGCTCATCGGAGCAGAAGCCATGAAAGTACTTGTAGAAGAGGCACAGGGAAGCCACATCACGCCGGTGTGAGATTTTCTATGCCAAATAAAATAAATATTTAAAATAAAGATGCTCATAGAATTGATGCAATAGGATATTAAAAAGAAAATATGATTGTCACATTAGAAAATGCTATTATTCAGCTCATACAATTGTTATGAAATTGTAATGTTTTTTAATCTATTGTTTGAATCATTTGTAATCTCCAACTATGTCTATTTTCCTATAACTTTTGCATTTATTTATTTAATCAGTTAAAGTTGGTACTTTTTTGCATGAAATGTGTGAGGTAACCACATAATTAATTCTCTTGTTGGATATTATCTTCTTTGATGAGAGAAATCTGTTAATCTAAACAACTATAAATTGTACTACTTTCATCCCATAACAAGTGACAAGATTAACTATTTTTGAAATAGCTTAACTGGTCCCTTATTGATTTTAATAATTGAAATAAATAAAATATTTATCTGCATTTTGACAAAATTAGGGAAGTAATCACTCATAAATTTACTGACTTAAGTTGATTTGCCTCCCTTCCTACATGGGACAGAAAATATACAAATAAATACATATTCACAAATAATTATTATATGATTCGATTGTAAATCCAAGCAAATTCTTTGAAAACATGTTTTAAAATTTATTATTTGAATCATTAGTAATCTCTGAGTGTGTCTATTTATCTGCATTTGTTGCAAGTAAATAGACACAAGAGACCAAAAGTACATCCCAAAATGTGAATTATTAATTGAAATTATCTAAATGAAGAAAGTAAAAACATTTATATATCTTGGAAGAGTTTTAACAGAGGATGTAAAATATGAGCCTGAAATTTGAAGGTTCATAGTGAAAGATGCCTTCAAAAAGGGAAGCAAAGTATTAAGAAACAGGAGAAAAAGTGGTGATCTGTTCACTTATTTGGCAGTGAATGCTAAATAATCTTCCAATAGATGAAAAAGAAACTTGAAGCAATGTAAATGTTTTTTTAGAGAAGGATGTTGAGAATACCATGTACTAAACATGTTAGTAGCTAGGAAGTTTTATGGAAAATGGAAAAAAAAATGCTTATACTTAGGACCGAAAAGGGAAAGTTAAATTTTCCATGATATGTAATGAGGAAAGAAGGTTTGGAGAATCTGACACTCACATATGAAAATATTGAACACAATATTGGAAACAACAGATAACTTACCTAACAGGCTAGAGTAAATGGATGGTAGAGCTGGAACTGAGAAAGATGGTGAAAAGACAAAACTTATTAAGGGCTACTAAAAATAGGAAGTTGTGGAGAACCATGTTCACCTACGTCCTGAAGAGATATAGCATACAGACAATGAATTTTTGTTTTTGTAAAAAGATATGCTTTGTCTATACTTTTGAGATTAGGTAATATTTACACTATTTATATTGTTCGGACTGTTGTCCTCAACCTTTTTGTCATATTCACAATGTTTTGCCGTTGTGCACTCCAGACTTCTTCAGGTGATTGGAAATTTGAACCAAACCTTTTATTTTTATACCTGAGGTACATTTTATTTTATTTTGATACCTGAGGTACATTTTATTTTATTTTGATACCTGAGGTACATTTTATTTTATTTTGATACCTGAGGTACATTTTTTTTATTCTATGAGCGATGCCACTTCTGGATGTCTTCATTATCTCCCTCTAACTCAATTCTCTAAGTTATTTTGTTTACTGCTGTAGCCAGCTAACTCACAACACTTTTGGGTCAAGTCACTGGAACTAACCAATGCTTTTATCCTCTGGATCATTTGTCCTTGAATTTTCCAATTTTTAAAAATATGAGGGTAAATCAAAAATTATCTTTACTTTTGCCATAATATATCTTTAGGCTTGTCACACTGCTGTCTGATCATGCATGCTTTTATCGTCACTAGTTTCTCCTTGGAGCACACTGCTAGCAGAGTGGCCATGTTTACACTGTAACAGCAGCAAAAAGAAAATACAGTGCGATCAAGCTCAAACTTCGATCACAGAACTGCAATAGTGCCAACTATAAGCACATTGTGAATAAGCCAAAAAAGATGAAGACAACAGTCTGAAAAATGTAAATAGTGTAAAAAGATATATATATAGATACTTGCTTCTTACTGAATCTAGATAAAATACAAGAAGGTGCTAAAAAGTTCTTGAACTAATCTTCTTTTCAATGCTTTTTCATATCTGTTGTAGAAGTTATTATTACTACATAACAATTTGGCACATTAGATTCCTTACTTGTGACATCAGGGACAAAGAAATGCAGAAAATACTTGTATATGCTGTATCCATTCAGAACATAAGTGATGATGGCTCTCCACAATTTTGTGTCTTTTGTAGCTCTTAATAAATTTTGTCTTTTTGTTATCTCTCCTGAACCCTGTTCTGGGATTCATTTAGTCAAACGCACTAGGTAAGTTAAGCATTGTTTTCCTTTAATCTGTCCTGCAAGTATCAAATTTTCCAAGCTTTCTTTCTTAATTATGTTCTAGAAATTTCAACTGTCTCTTTTAGATACTAAGTATAAGAATCTTTTTGTTTCCTTTTTCTGTAAAACTTTATCGTGTTCACATGTTCATTGCAATAATATTCTCAGCACCATTTTGTAGAAACACATGCCTGCTGCTTGAAGTTCCTTCTTCATCTTTGAGGAGAATGTCCAGCATTTACTGCCATATAAGAGAACTGATATTATGTAACAGTTCAATACTCTTTTTTTTTTTTTGTTTCTAACAAAATTTTCTTATTTCTTTATACTTTGCTTTGCTTTTGGAAGAAATCTTTCAGTATCCTAATGCTACTACAGATTTTAGTGTGTTGCACTTTTTGTCCTCTGTTTACTCATTACTTTTCACTTTTCTCATATAAAATTTTCATTTATTTACATTCATTTTTTCCTACTTGTCTAGTTTTAATTGGATGTTTTAAAGACAAAGAAAATCGAGCGATGAATAAGATATTTGTTATGGCAAACACCATGACTGTTGAATGGTGCAAGAAGCATTGTTTTGATAATCAGTATAGTTATGCTGCTCTCCAAGTAAGTACGTTGATTAGTACTTTGTAACATGTTTTTTGTTTAAAAAGATATAATTCCAGGTAAATTCATCAAATACATAAGGCATGTTATATTAAATCATAATGAAAATGTTCACCAGTTATGATTGTGAATTTTTGTTAAGAACAAAATAAAAGATGCAAATGATACTGCAAAAATGATCAGTTTGATGTGATTTCATGATCACAAAAAATAAAGAAAAAAATTAATTTCATATGACTCCATAGGAAAATAGTGCAAAATTTAGAGTTATCCTCTTTTTCATTGACCTTGCACCAAGTGAGCATGTGGATTTGAGTAGTTCCAAGAATGAAGACTGCATTTTACACAAATGTCATTTTCTTATGTTTTATATTACCTTTTAATGATAGACTTATCATTTACAAATAATTTATTCATCCACCAAGATAAACACAAAAAAGAAACATTTATTAGCAACCACATTATGAGGACTTCCCTATATTTACTGAACTAGTACAACCAAATCCTTCTGATAAATATATCCTTCTATAAATGTATACTTTGTTGTGATGAAGTATCCTCTCTATTATAATAAAAACCATTGTATATATATATATATATATATATATATATATATATATATATATATGGTAATTATAATAATAATGTATATATATATTATAATAATAATATAATTATATATATATATATAAATAAATCGTTCTATAAATGTATACTTTGTTGCTATGAAGTATCCTCGTTATTATAATAAAAACCATTGTGTGTATATATATATATATATATATATATATGGTAATTATAATAATACATATATATTATAATAATAATAATAATAATAATAATAATAATAATATATATATATATATATATATATATATATATATATATACTCACTAAATAAGGAACCTATCCCAAGCTACCTGGGTTTCAACAGGTTTCATACCTTTGGTAGCAGTTGTTTACTGTCTTCCACTGCATTATTGTTATATATATATATATATATATATATATATATATATATTTTCCTCCTTTCATGCCTGGGAAGGGGTTCGGATTTTTTTTTCTTATATCTTAAAGTAAGATACCCAATAGTAGGTACACACACACATATATGTTGCTGTCATTTTAGATGGCATGTCAATATAAATATTTGCCCATCATTTTTGGGCCCACTCTTATACGTATATTTTACTAATCAAAAACAGGAATCAAACAAGGCCTATCATATCAGGTTCTTTGTTCTACTCTAGTAAGTGTTTGACTCCTCCTGTTATGCTCTCTTGTTACAAGTACCAAATCAGGCCAAAAATAGAGTACTACTGCCATATCTAGGTTGAAGCTGCCCAGTGATCACTTTCCAGTGCTTTTAGAGTTCAGAAGTGTCTTTTCACCAAAATATATTTGTTGGTGATAAATTATTTCCTACTTTACAATCACAGACAAAACATTGCAAACCTCTTGCTACACTACTTCCGTTTCTTTTGTAAATGTTCTGACAAGTTACATTGTTTCACTCTACAAGTTCTGTCCTTTACAGCTAAGACCCATCATGCCATGTACACAGGGTTGAATCACTTTTAATTCTCTTTGCATGCCATTGGTATGGAGGAAGTTCCATTCAGAAAATTTCTTCACAAGAGCTATTACAGACTCCTAAGGCAATGTTTTCTTGGTTACTACAATATTAACCTCTTCATGTCCTGGTTTAACAGTTAATGTGTTTTTTTGAGTTCTTTTTTTACAATCATTTCACCCCAAGCATTTCACCCCTGGTGTGCAGGGTGTTAGAGTGAGAGAACAAAGGTACAGAGGATGTTGAAGAAAAGATAAAAGATGGATGGGAATCAAGTAAATAAAAGATAGCATTGACATTGCATTAAAACTTTTTGAGATTGTAGACATCAGAAAAACAAGCAAATGGAAGTGAGTTCCACAAACAGGAAGTGCAAGAAAAGAAGCTCTTAGAGTAGAAGAGGTGGTTACATTTAACTATTTTGATGGTAAAAAAGGGTGATTTTTTGGTGCCACTTGTGATGTAGCACAGGTAAATATATGTGCTTGGGCTACCGAAAAAATGGTCATCAGTGCAGTTGCCATAAAAATACTTGTAGAAAAGACAGAGGGAAGCCACATCACATCGTTGAGAAAGTGACAGAAGGTAAGCTGCCAAGTCAGAATCAATTATATTGCAGATCTTCCTTTGGATTTTGTCGAGAACCTCAAATTGTGCTGTTTAAAAAGATAAAATTCCAATCAAATTCATCAAATAAATTTAATTGATATTTTCCCTATGGCTTATCATATCTCTGCAGTTTATTTAAAGTCAGAAAATAATTTTTTAGATTTTATTAATATATTTTTTTGTGATAAATTCACTCTTTCTCCCAACACCCTTATTAGGGTGTTGGGAGAAAAAGTGAATTTATAGCTTTCTTAAGGATATTTGCACCTAAGTGAATATAACAAGCCCAATGAGAATTAAAACTTGGCTCTCCAATTAACAATTTGAGCCATTATCTATTACACACCCTGCACATTCAAGCTTACAACACATGATATACTCAAGCTGTTACCCATCTAGGTACTAATGAAGCTCAACATTCCTTAACTTTTCGTGATTGTACAGGAAACAGTGTTTTAATGTGATGTGGCTATAAACCTCATCAAATATCTTAGAGCCTAAGGAATGTAGATTTCTACTATTGTGAAAATATCAGTTTTGATGGTGGATTTTTGTTAAGTATTTAAAAATGTAAAAGGCTAGTAAATGACAATTGTTTATTTGACTATGTTTTTCTTTTGTTTGTGTTCTCAAAAACAGAAAAAAGTATTGAAATACTGATGAGAGGGAAACTTGTATGGTATTTGTTTCATTGCAGAATGGAAACAAGTGTTTCTGTGGAAATGGTGGCTATGACAGATATGGATCATCTGTTGATTGTAATGTGAAATGTGAAGGCAATATTATGGAAACATGTGGAGGGAATTTGTCCAACTCTGTGTATAAAGTTTCAGGTATTTATCTGATCAGTTTTCCTTTGTGCACTAGTGTGTTTCTGTGAGTTTTAAGTGAATTTTGATTTTAGAAGCTGTGAAGATAAGTAATTTGTCCTGTTTTGATTTACCTTATGTTTTTATGCAACTATATACAAGTACAACTCGTGTATATTTTGGAAGTTTTCCTGTTGTAAAATGTAAATGGTAGAATATGATTTTATCAGTTAATCATTTAAAGTAGTTGTTTTAATTGAAAAGTAACAGTAGTTACACTATTTAAATGCAGATGTAGAGCCTTAAAAAAAACTATCTCAGTAGCAGCTCTGGGGTATAAAAACAAGCAAAGCTTTAAGTAGAACTCTTTTCCGGGTTTTCTTCTTTTGAACTGTGTAACATGAACTTTTCTCACTGAAGCTTAAAGGGCTGTGGTTGCTTCCCAATTGAACACACCAACATAGTAAATCACACTCAAATATATCCATTAACATTTTGTTGTGTATGCAATTTACTTGTAGGAAAAGAAACTCTAAGCTTTTATTAATTTTGTTTAATAAATGTTATCTTGCATTGCAAACAATTTGTCTGCTATTTTGCACATGTTGCCTTTTTCAACAGCATTAATTCATGTATTGCAAAATATTCTCATAAGAAACCTTACACATTTATTTTTTTAAGTAACCAACACACTAAACAGATTATTGTCAAGCTCTTTGGCTTTCATTAGGTGTATGTTGGTTCCATGGAAATTGGAATGAAATCATTGGTTTATGAATTTTGGAAGATAGGGATTGTGAGATGTGTAGTAGGGCAAGCGACAATTGAGTAGTACTAAAAGTAAGAACTTGATAAGATATCCTGAGACATGAGCAGTGGGACAAGATCATTCTAGCTCCATAGAATAAATAAAGGGTTCAGTTTGAAATTCCTTGTGGGTTACTTAAATTGATATGAACTTAGATCACTGGTGTCTCCTATGTATGAATTTACATGAGCTACTAGTTTAGCAACTAAGTCCAACCCTTTTACAGTGAAACCAATAAAATGTAACTGCAATTTCTACTCTAATAGCTTCTTTTCATGCATCGCCCGGTTCACACTCCACCCACATCTACTGAACAGGTGAAGAGGCTCATCCCTTGTTTCCTGTTTAGGATGCGGTTTCCGGTTTTCTCTTTTCCAATCTTTT
Organism: Ascarosepion bandense; assembly: GCA_037127315.1. Classification (NCBI taxonomy): domain Eukaryota; kingdom Metazoa; phylum Mollusca; class Cephalopoda; order Sepiida; family Sepiidae; genus Ascarosepion; species Ascarosepion bandense. Next base: position 8,669,901 of record JBBBDQ010000571.1, on the reverse strand, counting down.
CACTCTCTTTTATTTTTTTTTTCAATTGGAGTAGATAGACTAAACTATCTCCCAGTTCACACTCCACCCACATCTATTGAACAGGTGAAGAGGCCCATCCCTTGTTCCCTATTTAGGATGTGGTTTCCAGCTTTCTCTTTTCCATTCTTATTACCCTTATGTAGCCCCCTGTGCATCAGTGGCGTTATTGCCTTGCTTGGGGTGATATGACTAAAAAAAAAAAAGAAGCTTCTCGCCTGTGGAATTCTTTTCTATATACTTGCTTCCTCAGCAGCTACAATCTCCAGGAATTTAAATGTAAGGTCAATAGACATCTCTTATCTCACTAACTTGCATCCATTCTCTCAAGCTCTTTTCTCCATTCTTGGTATTCTCATCCGTCTATTACCCACCTCCTGACATTTCCTATAACTAACCCCTCTTTCTCATCACTTTCCCCTATGTAACCCCCTGCACAACAGTGGCAGTAGAATGCCTTGCTTGGGGTGAAATGATTAAAAAGAAAAAAAAATACATCTGATAAAGGATTAAGGGAACAAAGGTTGAAAGATTATAAAAAGATAAAGATGTGTATAATAATCCACATCTCAACAGTGCAAATAATGGTAATGCCTCATTCTAGAAATTCAGACCAAAAAATATCAGTTTAAAACCTTGTTGCTTGTATTGCTTGAAAGACTTGAGATTAATATTGACTTTTAATTTCTGAATGTTTTATTTTTAGATAAAGGGTATCACATGAATAACTATTTTTCAAATAATGATGGACAAGGAACTAATGAGCTTCCAGGTAAGGAGAAGGAATTAAACAGATTGAAAGTTTTCATTATTAAAATGTATGTCTTAGATTGTAAGAATATCTTTTTTAAGATAATGGCTTACTAGTAGTGGCATGGTAGAATCATAACTTTCCCAAGCGTATTTGCCTGTAAATATATATAATGAACCCAATGAGAATTGAAACTTGGTTCTCCAATTAAAAATTTTAAGATCTTATCTATTTCATTGCTTGAGCATTCAAGTTTACAGCACCTGGTATTCCTAAGCAGTAATCCATATAGCTACTTACAAGGCTTGACTTTGCTTAACTTTGTTGATCATATGGGAAACAGTTTTACAATGGTATATGTTTTTAAGCCTCATCAAAAACAGTAAAGCCTAAGAAATTAAGAATAATAGTGAAGAAATCCACCAGTTTTTGTGGCGAATTTTTGTTAATCATGTAAAAATCTAAAAAGCTTGTAAGTGACAATTTGTAAGTTATTTGACTATGTTTGTTTTTTGTATGAATCTCTATTGTATAAATTGTATGAATTTTCAATTCAAGCAATACAAATTTGTTTTTCAAACAGAAAAAATACTGAAATGCTTATGACAGTAAAACTCACATGGCATTTGTTTCATTGAAGCATAGAGACCAGTGTTTTTGTGAAAATGGTGGCTGTGACAAACATGATAAATCTCTTGATTGTGATAAGATTGTGGCAGCATTTGTAATGGTGGAATTTAAATGCAGAATATTGTCCTTGTCTTTACTGCTGTTATAACAATGTTTTAGCTGTTGAGCTATCCAGCCTCCATCAGGTGTATGTTGGTCCCATAGAACAACAGCTTAATAAATGAAAGCTTTGGTTTATGAATTTTGAAACATAGTGATTGTGTGTTCAGTCTCTGCGATGGTAGTCGGGCAAGCAATAATTGGGCAGTATTATGAGTAAGAACTTGATAAGATATCCCTAGACATGATCAATAGAACGAAAACAGTTTATTTCTATAAAATAAGTAAATAACAATTTCTGAATGTTTAATTTTCAGGAGGAAATTATGATGTGAATAAGTATTTTGGAAGTAATGATGGACAAGGAACTAATGAGCTTCCAGGTAAGGTAAAAAAAGCTAAACAGGTTGAGATCATTATTAGAATATTTTTTTGTTTTTTTATAATCGTGTCACCCGAAGCAAGGCATTTTACTGCCACTGTTGTGCAGGGGGTTACATAGGAGGAATGTTATGAAGAATGAGAGGTTGCAGGGAGTGTCAGGAAGAGAGTAGGAGAGGGAAGTGATTACTGATGAGAGTGGGGTGGATGAGGAGGAATGCTATGAGGAGTGAGAGGCTGCAGGGGTTGTCAGGAAGAGAGTAGGAGAGGGAAGAGAGTACTAATGAGAGTGGGGTGGATGTAGAAAAGTATGAGAGAGAGAACATAAGTTAGTAATACAGGAGATGACTATTGACTTTACATTTAAACTCTTTGAGATTGTAACTGTTATGAAAGCAAGTATGCGGAAGAGAATTTCACAGGCGGGATGTGCGAGAAAAGAAGCTGCTGGAGTAGAATTTGTGTTTACAATTTATTGGTTTCACAGTAAAAGGGTGGGACCTAGTTGCTAATCTTGTGGCTTGAGGAAATTTGTATATAGGGGGTACCAGTTAGCTAAGTTCATCGGACTAGAAGTCATGAAAGTATTTGTAGAAGAGACATAGGGAAGCCACACTGCGTTGTTGAGAAAGCGACTGTATCCTAGCTGCCAAGTCAGGATTGATCACATTACAGATTCTCCGTTGGATTCAGTCAAGGACATCTAAGTGGATAGCAGGAGCACCGGACCAGATATAGCAGCAATACTCAATGCACAGGCGGATGGTAGACTTGTATATGTGCAGGATTGTTTGGGATGGGAAAAACTTCCTGGTCCTACACAGAGAACCAACTTTCTTAGCAGCGGATTTAGCTATGGATTCTATATAGTTATTCCACTTGAGGTCTGGTGTGAGAGTTAACCTGAGGAGGTGCAAAGTTTTGCTTTCAGGGAGAGAAGCCTGATCCATGTTAATGGGTGGGAGGAATGATTGTCTGTGGTGGTTATTAGATAGCAGCTTTGTTTTGGAAGCATTAAAATTTACAAGCCATTTCTTATCGCAGTCCACCATGGATTGGAGGTCCATTTCAAGCTTGGCAGTGAGGTTTGCCTTTTCAGTCTCAGTAGATTTTTGATTGAGATGAGAGATGTTTGCATAATTCTTTTCAAAAACTGAACCACTTCTTGGAGATTTCATGCTTTTTTATGGTAATTCTAATGAACGATTACTGTATATACTTGAGTATAGTGCAAATTCTTATGACTAGTTTTTGGCATAAAAAACAGAATATTGTCCTTGTCTTTCTTGCTGTTAGCACAATGTTTCAGCTGTTGCACTACCCAGCCTTCATTCGGTGTATGATGGTCCTATAGAACAACAGCTTAATAAATGAAATGTTTGGTTTATGAATTTTGAAACATAGTGATTGTGTGTTCAGTCTCTGGGATGGTAGGAGGGCAAGCAATAATTCGGCAATATTAAGAGTAAGAACTTGATAAGATATCCTTAGACATGATCAGTAGAACAAAAACAGTCTATTTTCATAAAATAAGTAAATAACAATTTCTGAATGTTTAATTTTCAGGAGGAAATTATGATGTGAATAAGTATTTCGGAAGTAATGATGGACCAGGAACTAATGAAAATCCAGGTAAGGAACTATAAACTAAATAGGCTGAGATCATTATCAGAATATATTTTTAGATGTTTGCATAATTCTATTCAAAAACTGAACCACTTCTTGGAGATTTCATGCTTTTATTTGGTAATTCTAATGAACGATAACTGTATATACTTGAGTATAGTGCAAATTCTTATGACCAGTTTTTGGCATAAAAAACAGAATATTGTTCTTGTCTTTCTTGATGTTAGCTCAATGTTTCAGCTGTTGAGCTACCCAGCCTTCATCCGGTGTATGATGGTCCGATAGACCAACAGCTTAATAAATGAAATGTTTGGTTTATGAATTTTGAAACATAGTGATTGTGTGTTCAGTCTCTGGGATGGTAGGAGGGCAAGCAATAATTCGGCAAAATTAAAAGTAAGAACTTGATAAGATATCCCTAGACATGATCAGTAGAACAAAAACAGTCTATTTCCATAAAATAAGTAAATAACAATTTCTGAATGTTTAATTTTCAGGAGGAAATTATGATGTGAATAAGTATTTCGGAAGTAATGATGGACCAGGAACTAATGAGCTTCCAGGTAAGGAAATAAAAACTAAACAGGTTGAGATTATTATCAGAATATACTTTTAGATGTTTGCATAATTCTATTCAAAAACTGAACCACTTCTTGGAGATTTCATGCTTTTTTATGGTAATTCTAATGAACGATTACTGTATATACTTGAGTATAGTGCAAATTCTTCTGATCAGGTTTTGGCATAAAAAACAGAATATTGTCCTTGTCTTTCTTGATGTTAGCACAATGTTTCAGCTGTTGAGCTACCCAGTCCTTCATCAGGTGTATGATGGTCTCATAGAACAACAGCTTAAAAAATGAAATGTTTGGTTTATGAATTTTGAAACAGAGTGATTGTGTGTTCAGTCTCTGGGATGGTAGGAGGGCAAGCAATAATTTGGCAAAATTAAAAGTAAGAACTTGATAAGATATCCCTAGACATGATCAGTAGAACAAAAACAGTCTATTTCCATAAAATAAGTAAATAACAATTTCTGAATGTTTAATTTTCAGGAGGAAATTATGATGTGAATAAGTATTTTGGAAGTAATGATGGACCAGGAACTAATGAGCTTCCAGGTAAGGAAATATAAACTAAATAGGCTGAGATCATTATCAGAATATATTTTTAGATGTTTTGCATAATTCTATTCAAAAACTGAACCACTTCTTGGAGATTTCATGCTTTTATTTGGTAATTCTAATGAATGATTACTGTATATACTTGAGTAGAGTGCAAATTCTTATGATCAGGTTTTGGCATAAAAAACAGAATATTGTTCTTGTCTTTCTTGCTGTGAGCACAATGTTTCAGCTGTTGATCTACCCAGCCTTCATCAGGTGTATGATAGTCTCATAGAACAACAGCTTAAAAAATGAAATCTTTGATTTATGAATTTTGAAACAGAGTGATTGTGTGTTCAGTCTCTGGGATGGTAGGAGGGCAAGCAATAATTCGGCAAAATTAAAAGTAAGAACTTGATAAGATATCCCTAGATATGATCAGTAGAACAAAAACAGTCCATTTCCATAAAATAAGTAAATAACAATTTCTGAATGTTTAATTTTCAGGAGGAAATTATGATGTGAATAAGTATTTTGGAAGTAATGATGGACTAGGAACTAATGAACTTCCAGGTAAGGAAATATAAACTAAATAGGCTGAGATCATTATCAGAATATATTTTTAGATGTTTGCATAATTCTATTCAAAAACTGAACCACTTCTTGGAGATTTCATGCTTTTATTTGGTAATTCTAATGAATGATTACTGTATATACTTGAGTAGAGTGCAAATTCTTATGATCAGGTTTTGGCATAAAAAACAGAATATTGTCCTTGTCTTTCTTGATGTTAGCACAATGTTTCAGCTGTTGAGCTACTCAGACTTCATCAGGTGTATGATGGTCCCATAGAACAACAGCTTAATAAATGAAATGTTTGGTTTATGAATTTTGAAACATAGTGATTGTGTGTTCAGTCTCTGGGATGGTAGGAGGGCAAGCAATAATTCGGCAATATTAAGAGTAAGAACTTGATAAGATATCCTTAGACATGATCAGTAGAACAAAAACAGTCTATTTTCATAAAATAAGTAAATAACAATTTTGAATGTTTAATTTTCAGGAGGAAATTATGTTGTGAATAAGAATTTCGGAAGTAATGATGGACCAGGAACTAATGAGCTTCCAGGTAAGGAAATAAAAACTAAACAGGTTGAGATTATTATCAGAATATACTTTTAGATGTTTGCATAATTCTATTCAAAAACTGAACCACTTCTTGGAGATTTCATGCTTTTATTTGGTAATTCTAATGAATGATTACTGTATATACTTGAGTAGAGTGCAAATTCTTATGATCAGGTTTTGGCATAAAAAACAGAATATTGTCCTTGTCTTTCTTGCTGTGAGCACAATGTTTCAGCTGTTGATCTACCCAGCCTTCATCAGGTGTATGATAGTCTCATAGAACAACAGCTTAAAAAATGAAATCTTTGATTTATGAATTTTGAAACAGAGTGATTGTGTGTTCAGTCTCTGGGATGGTAGGAGGACAAGCAATAATTCGGCAAAATTAAAAGTAAGAACTTGATAAGATATCCCTAGACATGATCAGTAGAACAAAAACAGTCTATTTCCATAAAATAAGTAAATAACAATTTCTGAATGTTTAATTTTCAGGAGGAAATTATGATGTGAATAAGTATTTCGGAAGTAATGATGGACCAGGAACTAATGAGCTTCCAGGTAAGGAACTATAAACTAAATAGGCTGAGATCATTATCAGAATATATTTTTAGATGTTTGCATAATTCTATTCAAAAACTGAACCACTTCTTGGAGATTTCATGCTTTTATTTGGTAATTCTAATGAACGATAACTGTATATACTTGAGTATAGTGCAAATTCTTATGACCAGTTTTTGGCATAAAAAACAGAATATTGTTCTTGTCTTTCTTGATGTTAGCTCAATGTTTCAGCTGTTGAGCTACCCAGCCTTCATCCGGTGTATGATGGTCCGATAGACCAACAGCTTAATAAATGAAATGTTTGGTTTATGAATTTTGAAACATAGTGATTGTGTGTTCAGTCTCTGGGATGGTAGGAGGGCAAGCAATAATTCGGCAAAATTAAAAGTAAGAACTTGATAAGATATCCCTAGACATGATCAGTAGAACAAAAACAGTCTATTTCCATAAAATAAGTAAATAACAATTTCTGAATGTTTAATTTTCAGGAGGAAATTATGATGTGAATAAGTATTTCGGAAGTAATGATGGACCAGGAACTAATGAGCTTCCAGGTAAGGAAATAAAAACTAAACAGGTTGAGATTATTATCAGAATATACTTTTAGATGTTTGCATAATTCTATTCAAAAACTGAACCACTTCTTGGAGATTTCATGCTTTTATTTGGTAATTCTAATGAACGATAACTGTATATACTTGAGTATAGTGCAAATTCTTCTGATCAGGTTTTGGCATAAAAAACAGAATATTGTCCTTGTCTTTCTTGATGTTAGCACAATGTTTCAGCTGTTGATCTACCCAGCCTTCATCAGGTGTATGATGGTCTCATAGAACAACAGCTTAAAAAATGAAATCTTTGGTTTATGAATTTTGAAACATAGTGATTGTGTGTTCAGTCTCTGCGATGGTAGTAGGGCAAGCAATAACTGGGCAGTATTAAGAGTAAGAACTTGATAAGATATCCTTAGACATGATCAGTAAAATGAAAACAGTCTATTTCCATAAAATAAGTAAATAACAATTTCTGAATGTTTAATTTTCAGGAGGAAATTATGATGTGAATAAGTATTTTGGAAGTAATGATGGACCAGGAACTAATGAGCTTCCAGGTAAGGAAATATAAACTAAATAGGCTGAGATCATTATCAGAATATATTTTTAGATGTTTTCATAATTCTATTAAAAAAGTAAACCACTTTTTTGAGATTTCAAGCTTTTTTATAGTAATTCTGATGAACGATTAATGTATATACTTGAGTATAGTGCAAATCTTTATGATCAGTTTTTCGGCAAAAATTAGGGGCAATTTTTTGAACATGCATTTTCAGTGATTAGTGCACTATACACTATTAGAAATTGGTAGGGCTGAGTTTGAATTGCAGATCAGTTCACTGCATTTACTCATGCACAAATACCCCTGTGAAAGATATGAATCCATCTCTTCTCCCTCCAACTATTGGTTGAATAGTCGGACAGACTGGACATCCCCACATGCAAATTACAAATTGGAGATACCAAAATCAAGCAAGTATTAAAATTGAAATATTGGAGAAAAATTTTAATATAGAAGGAAAAATGTGACTCCAAAATTTGAGGGCACATTGGGATAGTGAAAGACACTTTTCAAAAACTAAGCAAAGTATCCAAAATGAAGCAAGTACAATAATTTAAATATCTGGGAAGTGTTTTAACAGAGGACAGGAAGTGTGACACAAAAATTCAAAGGCATATTGGGCTAACAAAAAATGTCTTCCAAAAAGTTAAGCAAAGTATTAAGAAACATAAAATAAATGTTAGAAATGATGAAAAGATTACTTGTTATGTATTATCAGTCATCCTACATGACAGTGAATGTTGGATTCCTCACAAATGACAAAAAGACTTGAGGCAATAGAAATGTTGTTCTACAGAAGGAAGCTGAGAATAGCATAGGCTGAACATGTGAGAAATGGTGAAACTTTATAGAAAATAGAAACAAAGAGGACACTATAAAAGACAATAATTTTCAAAATGATTTCTGCAACATCCTGCAGATATTTCCTTAGCAAGATATTAGCTGGCAGTTAATATTGCTAATAGGATGTGTGTTGTGGTGCAATGGATATTGGCTTGGAATGAGAAATCGGAGAGCTGAGTTCGAATTCCTGTTGAATTCCTTGCATACACTTATGTGCAAATACCCTTGGGAAAGGTATTAATCTGTCTCTTCCTTCCAGTTATGGGTTAAATAAGAGGACAGATTGGGTTCTATAGCCTTGGTCGGCAACCAGTCTACTGCAGAAAGTAATGGCAACCTAATGCGGGATAATCTTCTGCCCAGTCAGTCATGTCTCTTTCAGGACATGATCGCTCAAAGCGTGTGTCACGTATGACACTTAACTGACTGAATATTGCTACAAAAGATTGATGGCTGTATTTCATTTTTGGTTGAATAGAGCTTTATATCAGTGTTATTCTGACATGAATGTAGTTTGGTAAAGTATCAGTTAGTTAAGTGCCATACGTGATACATGCTTGGGCGATCATGTCTCGAAAGAGACATGACTGACTGGGCAGAAGATTATCCTGCAGTAGGGTGCCATTACTTTCTGCGGTAGACTGGTTGCTGACCAAAGCTATAGAACCCAATCTGTCCTGTTATTTAACCCATAACTGGAAGGAATAGGCAGATTAATACCTTTCCCAAGGGTATTTGCGCATAAGTGAATGCAATGAATTCAGCTGGAATTCGAACTTGGCTCCCTAATTTCTCGTTCCGAGCCGATATCCAATGCACCACAACGCACATCCTTGGTAAAGTATAGTAGGCCTAAAATGAAAAAGTAAATATACTTATATATGAGTTAAAGGAACAAATTCTGATCGAATATGGACCAGAATCTGACAGAATGATAAGATAAAGAACAAATAGGAAATGTATATCAATTTAAAATGAATCTAACAAAAAAATAGATCTTTAGTATTTTTAAATTTGATTGAGTTAATTCTTATTGGTTAGTCACATATCACATGTAATAAATCTGTAGATAATTTTATATAAAATTATTTGTTTGATCATTATTTTTTAGTTGATACTCATGTTTGAGTAGATATTCTGTTTTTAATCAAACAATTTTATATATTTATTTCGATTGGCCTGATTATTTATGATAAAATTTTGTACAAAATGTGTGTCATTTGGCAGGATTCGAACCTGCGACTCCTATCATCATAGGGGAAGCCACCAAGTGATCTGGTGCATCTTAGACCACTCGACCATGAATGATACCATAGTCTAAAGTCAAATCAAGCCTATATAACACAATTTTCGATTCTATGCAAATAACCATCTCTGCTCTGAAATGTATCATAATGTCAACAAATGTAGACATACAATGTTATGGAAAATCCCAAAGATTAACAAAATGTTTTTAACTACTGACATAATGAAATTATTTATTTGAACATTATTTTTAATTGATATATTTTTAATTTAATATCTATTTGAGTAGATATTTTGTTTTTAATCAAACAGTATATTTATATATTTATTTCTACTGGCCTGATTATTTATAATAAATTTCAATATGTCAGTTGTTAAAACCATTTCGTTAATCTTTGGGATTTTCCGTAACATTATTCTATATGTATTTAAGTTTGAAAAATTTTAATATGTCTGAGTCGGCATTGGATGGTGATGTGTATTCATAGTTGAGTATGTGCTTCCGTTTAGTAGGAGGATGCCTGCTTAGGCAATAGGCATACTAAAAAATTTACAAACTTACATATAGAATTACTAGCAGTATAGCAAGGCGTTGCTCGGGTGTAATGAAAACTTTAAAACTAATCCATGGTCCTAGAGCTCAGACTCTTTGGATGTTGGTATGAAAGACTAAAAAACAATAGTTGTTTCCAGTTAAAGCGAAACTGTAGACTGAAAGAAAAATGAATGGATGTAAGTCAAAATTTGTTTTCCTGGTATCGATATCAAATAGTTTTTTTCGTCGTAAACTGAATTTTGAAGGCTAAATAAGTCCTCTGATTAAATGGTATCATAGCTAAGACTAAGAACTACAATTATACCTACTTAGAGCCAAACCCGAAGCAAAAACTAAAATAAAAGGGCTGAAAAAATACAGATATACAGGCAAATAAACAGACACACACACAAACATCTTGCCTTTTATATATATATATATATATATTGATTTTCTGCACTATTGTAAGAACTGCAACCTTGAAACTTCTGAATATCATTTCTTATGTCTTTGTCTATGAGTGTATCAAGTTTAATTAAAATTGGACCACTCCTTCTATAACCCGATTTTTTTGATTATCGATTTTCAATATTTATCAGGGGTACCTCAACACAAAACCTAACTAAGAACACTTGCAGATGCTTATAATACAACTGTGTAAATTTTCAAGAAAATTGGTTCAGCTGTTTCAGAGTCTATAGGTAACGAATACACACAAACATAGAGAGACAAAGTTCCATTTATAAATAAGTTTAGATCTATGGTTTTAATTCATGTGACTGACTGATAAGAATTTATCCCAAAAATTGAAAATACTAAAGTCGTATCTTTTTGTTTGTTTTCCCTCAATCTCTGACAAAACTTTAATAAAAGGGAAACATTTTAGATTGATAGAAATTTCCCATTTGTTCTTTATAATATTGATCAATACATATGCTCAACTTCTCAATACACATGAAAGTACTGATGAGAAATTATTTTCAGTTAGTAGTAGATGATTTGAAAATTGGCCATTGCAAATGCTTTGAGCAGAAATTGATTTTATTGTTAAAGTACTTGTTTTGAATGAGAAGTGCAATTTTTTAATTTGTCATTTGAATGTTTGAGGATAATCAATTTGAATTTACTCCATAAAAGCAACCTAATCAGACATAATATATTTTTAATTTATTTGTACCCTAAAAGAAAATGATTGTCATATTTGTTTTTTGCTTGTTTTGATTATATTTCCTGAATAAGTAACTCTTGATTTTTATTCATGCAGTTAACTTTATTGTCACATGTAAGAAATAATTCTAAAAGTAAAAATATCTAAAGAAAGCCAACACAAAAGAATAAGATATCTTGTTATTCAATAGGCATATTTGATTATTAGTGTAGAGTATTTTCTTCTGCTATTACGACAATGGAATATCTCACTATCACAAATAAGGATAAAGATGTTTTATCTATAAAGATACAAAATCACACTGTTTTATGTTATCGAATGGAATACTTCTAAATTCTGAATGCTTTTTTTCAGAAGAAGATACCAAAAATAAATTCCCAGGTGAGAAAAAAAATTAAGATAATTAATACTTTCATTATTAAATTGTTTTTCTGATATATGGTCAGATAATGTCATAATTTGAAAAGATTCTTTTTGAAGATTACAATTATAAGTGAATGTTCTTGTTTTAGGATATCCACAAATTTTTTGCTAATAGTGTATGTTTGCAAAGATGTTGCATGTTTATGTTTTGCCTAAAAATAATTTGAAGAATTTGTTTTCATGTACTGCTTCTTGTTTAATCGGTTTAAGAAAATGACTGTCAAGTTCTCCACTTTAATGATTCTAAAATTAAAATTGAACTCTTTACTAAGTGAAAAAGAAAACTTGCAGTAAAATTTAAACTAAACTTTTTACCAACCCATACATCAAATGATATTGAACAAAATACAGAAGATAAAGTATAAAACCAGCTATTAACACTCACCTTTTTGGGAGAATATTTTGAAAAACGCCTTCATAAAAGTTTAGTATTTACTTATTTGTTTTTGTATTAATAAGTCTATCTATATTGAATACATGTTTTTTTGGTAGTAACAATTTTTCAAGGTTTGTTTTGTATATATCTTAATCTGTTTAATATGTTTTTTAAGTAGATATAATAAGTTATATGAAGTAAATAATATATGATTTTTCATGTTAGGTGTGAATCCTGAATGTCTGCAGGATGGTACAAAGCATCTTCAATCTTGAAACTTTCTGATGCTACCTTTCAAGCAATATATTCTTATTAGAAGTAGTTGTTATGGTTTATAAAATGGCGAGTGTTCTAAAAATAGAAAAAGGTAGACACACTGATGCCAAGAATTCAAAATTGGGTGGCAAAAACTGTTGTGTTGCTTCGTTTTGGTATAATTAGAAGATAACACAAACTTGAATTAATGATGTCTATTTTTGGTATAAAACTTTAGGTTTTTACATCAAGTTACAACCTTTAAATTTTGTGTGGATACAGGAGCAGACTAGCTAAATTCTCTTCACTGTGGGATGCTAGTAGTAAACGAGCCTATCCCTTCTGACTCTAGTGGTCAACTGACTAGCGTCCTCCTCTTTTTAAATCTTGTACACAAAACTACTGTCCTTAACTCCTACTTCTTACTCCTACTCTTACTCCTATTCCTACCAAAAGAAACGGTTCCTTATTTTGCCGCCCAATTTTGAATTCTTGGCATCAGTGTGTCTACCTTTTTCTATTTTTAGAACACTCGCCATTTTATAAATCATAACATAGTTTTATTTTGCTTAAATACAGAGTGGTCTAAAAGTAGGTGGGAAGTAAGTGGAATAGGTTTGTGTACTGGTTATATTATTACAATGAAGCTTGCTATATGAAAGTAAATTTAACAAATATTTAAAATGACCTGAATATCAATATAATCCATATAGATATGTATAATATTAATTTAAAAAAAATATATCTACACAACATGGAAATGCATGACCTTTTCCCAGCTCTTTTTGCAATACTGATCATTAGAAAACCTTTTCACTAGAAAATGAACAACTTACACCTTAATCATAGACTGAATGGTTTCCATTTCATAGCACTATGTAAAGTTTGGATGATATAGAGCCCCCTTGGTATTTTATTAATGGGGGCATTTTAGTGTAGTTTTATTCAAACAATTGAATAAAATCAAGAAAAAATATTTGCATAACACTAGAATCTCCCAGAAGTCAAGTGAAGCGGAATGTAGCTGCTTGAAAAGACTGCTGAAAAAGTAACAAATTTCCAGAGAATTGCCAACGCATACTTTTTATCCTGTCAAGTAAATGAACTTTTCATAATGGAAGAGGCACTGACTTTTACAAAGGTTTGCAGATAACTAAAATGATAATTTCATTGATCTCTGTTTATTGCATGTAACATGACTGTGGATGAAGAAAAGAACTATGATATTTATTCTATATTGTTTTAAATTTTATAACTAAATTACATAAGAAATGCTTTTCAAGAAATTAATACACAAAAGACTTGTTCAAAAATATTTATTGAAGCATGAGTGGTAGACGTCAAAGCTGTGCAAATTGTGATGGACAAGTTTGAGCATCTGCATTGATAAAATTAAATTGCTCTTCTATTATTGTACACAATAAAATTTAATTGTCACTCTAAAAATTATATTAGTAAATATAATAGTATATTTATTTACTGAATATTTACAGTTACGGCACAAAGCCAAAATGGGGAGGGGCAAAAAGCTCAGGATGGTCCACACTAACTATCTTATACCTAGCTAATCCAATTCATGACCCAAACATACGTTACAATTTTTCTCAATCACCACAAGAACTTACCTATCAACATTCAGTCCTTCATATACCAAAATACTGCAAAACATTCTGGGGACCTACAAACACCTCAAATGAACATAAAAATTTTACAATGTACAATAAATACAAAAATATACATAAAATTCAACATGAAATGACATAAGGGGGAGGGGTATGACAACAATTCCCCAAAACAAAAAATTTTCAACTTAAAATACAGACTAAAGACATGATGTTAATTTGACCCAACCCGCCCACAAAACAAAGAGGCCGCTGTATTCTGCCCAAAGGACAAAATCAAGCAGCTCTCTTTCTACAGGAAGTGGAGAGGAGAAAATAACATGGACAGAGGAAAATATAATACTGAACCAGATGAGATCAAATGGGACAAAAATAATTCGGGAACAAAACTGTCCGAGATCTACTATTTTCTCTTTTGTCCGAGATCTACTATTTTCTCTTTTAGATCTACTAGCCACATCAAAGGAACCCACCCAGATGTGGCTAGTAGATCTAAAAGAGAAAATCAAGACTAGCCCCGGTCACGTGAACCAGGCTCGCCACATTTATCCACTTTTTGCTGAAATCTGTTGAGGTCAACCATTTCCAATCTGTTCTAATCTTCATTTTGAGCTGGCGCTCAAAACATCAGATCAGATCCTGATGTGAAAGACAGCCACCCAGCAAGAATTCCTCCAGATCACCATTCGAGACGTGACCAGTAGCGACAGAAACATCATTCGCTTCACTGCAGAAAACGGGGGCGACACATTATCACAGACGTATGCACGATCAATGAGCACGAGTTTACGCGGTGCGATACGAGCAGTTAACTCGCCGACACAATGCCATAGGGGGCGAACCCGCGATACAATGGTAGAAGGCGTGCAAAGACGTCTCCTTTAAACCAAGGTTGCAGCGTTCACAATCTGGCAAATCCGCCAGGCCCATAATGAAACGCATGTCACTGAGAGACCGTACGCAGAGTTGCTGAAATAATCCGAACCTGGAGCCCAAGACCAATAAGAGAGATGCTCATCCTTCGACATGCCGAGCACTTCGCGTAGTTCATCCTTCACGACGCCTGCCACTAATAATAGAAGTGCCTCCGAGGCTGAGAAAGGTCACTAGACCGTGGAATGGCCCGCAAGGCCGTCAGACATTCGAGCAGAAACCCCTGATGCTTACGGCACCGCCTCGAGACCGGGGGAGTGATAGTAAGGCTAGGGAACACGTCCCTCACTAGCCCCGTCAGCAATGAGTCTTCCAATAACGCACGCCTGAGAAAAACCACCTTTGAAGCGAGCTTGTGACTCGCCAAGTGCAGCATTCCCAGACCCCTATGACACAGACGTTGATAACAGACATGTTTGTTGACGTGATGTTTGCGTCCTCTCCACAGAAGGGAGAATAGCAAACGCTCGATCGCCTTCTCACACTCGTCACAAAGGGGAAGTATAGACAGCCGGTAAAGGATTATGGGAAAGATGTATGCAGCACACACACTCAGCCAAACCCTTCAAGGACAAATTCCTTCGACGCCAAATCTCGACCGATGTGCCGAACTTTGCCTGTACTTCAGACTAATTCTTCTCCAACTGAAGGTCGGGTCCAAACCACACTCCAAGAATGCGGACAGTCGAAGGGCCCCGGGAGGGTAGCAACCTTCCAGGCACCTAACCGCAAGCCGGAAGACTTGTCGCGGTTAATCTTGGCTCCTGTCACCTGTTCGTATCGTTCAAGCGCCTTCTGTACCACCTCAATGTCACTTCTGGAGGACACGAAAGTGGTTACGTCATCGGCGTACGTGGAAACCCTGGCTCAATCCCCACCAGGGACAGCGATTCCACGTAGGGCCGGACTGCATGTCCTGTCCCTTAGCCGGCGAAGAAGGGGCTCCAATGCCAAAGCATAAAGTAAGGATGACAGTGGACAACCCTGTCGGACCGACCTAGACAACGCAAAAGCGCTTGACAGCTTCCCGTTCACCTGTACCACAGCTGTGGTGGTTGATACAGGAGACTAATCCAGTGGCAGAAGTCGGGTGCGAATCCGGCGGTCTGCAGGACAGCAGCCAGGTAGCCATGGTCAACCCTATCAAATGCCTTGGACTGATCTAAATTGATCAGTGCAGCTTGATCGTCGCCTTTTACACGCTCTAGGATCGTGCGGATCAAATACAGGTTGCTCTGAATTGTTTGTCCCTTCACAGCGCAAGTCTGATCAGGTCTCAAACTGAGACTCAGCAACTAGCTGCAAACGATTCGTCAGGATCTTGGCCAAAATCTTTAACACTGTGTTGAGCAGAATTGTGGGCCTGTAACCAACTAGTTCCCGCCCAACATTTTTGCCTTTTCTCAACAGCCTGACCACACCCCTGGTGAACCGGTTGGGGATGGATCCCTGCTGGAACCAGTTGTTGAACACGACAGTCAAAATCGGGACAAAAATGTGTGACAGCCTCAAGTACAATTCATAGGGCAAACCATCCAAACCTGGCAACTTGCTATTGCCGACCTTCTTCAAAGCCGCGTAGACTTCGTCCTCCATGATCTCTCCCACGCAGCTAGCTGCATCAGCCAGCAAAAGCCGAAGGAAGTCAGCCAAATAGCTGCGAAACTCCTCATTACGGAGACCAGGCTCCTTGGTAAACCAGTTCTCGAAATGCCACCGAAACGCCTTGCACATGTCGTCAGTCGACCGAAGAGTATGTCCCTCTGGGTCTCGTACCTCTCGAATGCACAGATCGCCGCCTCGACGAATTTCTTCCTTGCGCAGTTCTGCACCCATGTTCACAGCTTCGGAAGACATCTTGCTTAACTTATGTCTAATTACCTGACCCATGTAACGATCGCTAGTCGAACGCTCAAGAGCCTCCTTAGCTAAGGCTATCTCTAGGGGATCCCCACCATCCTCTGCCCGGGCGTAATTAGCTCTAAGTGTCTTCTCCTTGGCAGCCTTATCTAGTTTGAGCCATTGGCTGTATTCAGCGGTGAAAGAATCAAATCCTATTTTTAATATTCTCCCATCACTTATTCCCAATGCCTCCCCCAGTTAACGTCGCTACACTTCGTTAATTAGCTGGCGCCAAAAGTCCCGCCTGTCCAGTAAGGACTGATTGAACTTCCAGTAACCAGCCATTCTAGGCCTAAATTCTAACGCTGCCCGGGCACAAACGAGTTTGTGGTCTGTGTAGCCTAACCAGTAGAATGTAGGATATTATAAGAAATCTATGTCGGTTTCTCTCACTAACATCCTATCCAGGTAACTAGATACCAGAGTAGACGGCCCACTATGAGTTCACGTCCACATTCTCCTGCCTGGATGTTCGATCTGATATCTATCAACGAGACCAAAATCGTTAATCAGATCGACCAGGTTATGATCACCACTCCACTTGCTAGCACCCCTCCCTCTATCCCACTTGGGGTTCAGGATGGTATTCCAGTCCCCCACTAGGACTAGTTGTGTTGAATCAACCAGGAAGGGTTCCAACAGCCGAAAGAACGAGACACGCTCCTCTCGATCATTGGGCGCATAAACCACAATCAGACGAAACGAGTTGCTTTTCACTGCAATATCGGTCATGATCAACCGGCCCTCGGCACCGACATGAACAAGGTCCACCTTCGTGTCCAGAGTACGCTTGACCAGCAAAGAAACACCCCTGGCTTGCCGTTTCCCATATGCTGAATAGACAACAAAGTCGTTAGACGGCACACAAGTATCGACGTTGCAAACAAAGTTAGTCTCTTGGATCGCGGCCACATCCACGCCAAATGACAAGAGGTCACGAAGCAGGCAGGCTGCCTTACACCGATCCCTCAGGCCATTCGCATTGAAACTGGCTATCTTAATAGATGTCTTTTAGATCTGAAAAATACAAAAAGAGAATTAATCTAGTCACATACCGGGTAGAAATCTCTGGGAGCAGGGATCCCGACGGATTGTCCTAGACTGCTTGTTCTTACATCGGACGTAATTCGTCCGTCGGGGACAATACCGCCAACATCCGTGGGGTACATTAGTTTTGGGGCCTTATATAAGCATGGGTGCAATAAAATAGGGACCCTCCCAGCATATAACTTGGACATCTTTTTTAATTCTGGAGTGCCACTACGGGGCCATGGTTATTTTGGATAAAAAATCCTTTTCAGCCGCAAGGTGATCCCATACCTTAAGATTTCCTCCGGTGTTCTGGATGAGAGTTATTACTCCCGGGGCTTTGGGGAAATTGTTAGGGTCCTCCGTAGATTTCTGGTCCACGGAGGTCAATTTTAGAAGGGGTTTTAATAATTTTCTCCTTTGCGCTGACCAGTCCTTGGAGATATCAGTGTCCACCTGGCATAAAGCTTCCCCCTGGAGGAGAGCTTTCTTTTTCTTCTGTTGGGTGGGATTGGGAGCAGAAGTGGGGGAAGGAGTGGGAGATTTACTCGGGGAAAGAGGTATCATTTCAAAGAAATGGGCCCTAGAGTCTTTTTGAGGGGAGGAGGGAAGGCTCTTTGTCTTCTCCGCGTAGTGTCCCTTGTCCTTTCTGGTGATACAGGCAGCAATGATGCTCTTGACAGGCCCCTCTCTACATTGGCTCTGCTCTTCTGTAGGGCCTTTGGGTTGCTTTCCTCTTCCTCCTCGTCCCTTCCTCTTTTTAGCGAGGAGGATCTGGGCACTGGCATGTCTACCTCCATTTCCTCTATGGGCTGCTTCTTGTTGGCTGCTGGCTGTTTCTTTGTAGATTTTTTAGTTTTTCCTTTTGGGACATCCTGCTCAGGAGGCAGCCGATTTTCCTGTGGCAGAGGAGACATTGTCTTGGGGCTTCTCCTTGCAGGAGTCTGCCACTTTCCCTCCTTCGGAACTGGCGTTTCATTTGTTGTTTCTTTGGCGACTGGTTTGGATGCTGGTTTATCTGTTGGTTGTTGCATTGCCTGGGTTTTGGGTTTGGGATTTTTTGTTGAGCAAGCCTTTGCAACATGATCTGCTTCACCACATACCCAACAGGCCGGCCATCTTCCCTCCACCACAACAAAGATGGAACGCCCTCTGCCGGTGAGGATATTTAGGATCTCCATAAATTCTTTTCTTGAGACCGTCACCTGTCGAGTCACATCCCCAGTGCTTTACTTATCACTGAAGTCACCTCCACCACTCTCCCATATTTTGTAAAGAACACTTTGACGTGATTCTCTGAGATATCCATGGGCACCCCATGCAAGGTAACGCGGGTCTTGCGGGTGCCAATATATTCCGTCTGAAGTTGGAGCGTCTTCGTGGGCAGCATTGTCCCAGCCAGCTCTTTTGCTTATTCCTGGGTTCCAAGCAGAATGTCCAACATGGCATTGCTTTGCCGAGCCACCATTCTTGCCTTTATCTGGAGGGCCTTAATGGCTTCCTCCACCATCTCCTTGCTGACCAGTAAATATAATAGTTTTATTTATTCTT
The DNA here is from genome assembly GCA_037127315.1 of Ascarosepion bandense. Lineage (NCBI taxonomy): Eukaryota > Metazoa > Mollusca > Cephalopoda > Sepiida > Sepiidae > Ascarosepion > Ascarosepion bandense. Next base: position 8,650,603 of record JBBBDQ010000571.1, on the reverse strand, counting down.
TAAATACAAAGAATTATGGCACAAGGCCGAAAAATGGGAGGGGGAACAAAACTTGGGGTGGTCTTCAGTACACTATCTTATACCTAGCTAATCGGATTCACGACCCATACATACGTTACAATTTTCTCAATCACCATAAGAATTTGTCCATCAACACTCATACATATCGTACACCAAAATACCGCAAACTCCATACCAGGGACCTACAAAACGCCCCAAATGTACATAAAAATTTGTAACTACCAGTAAATATAATAGTATATGTACTCTCAAAATAAATGTATCATTTATTGTCTACTTACTTTTGGACCACTCTGTATTTATAACATTTGCATATTTATAAATATAAAAGAAATAAATAAAATTAAAATTTTCCCCCTTTTATTTACAAATTGCATATAAATTATGTAGTTTTCAAGATGATAAAATTGATTTTAAAAAAATTACATTTATGGTTTTATTTTAAATTATTATGCAGGTTATGTGGGGTGTTTCTTTCATGAGAAATGGATAATGAAAAGAATTGATGTCTACAAGAACTTGACTATTCCATTTTGTACAGGCAAATGCCAAGAGGAAGGATATGAATATGCTGGTCTCCAGGTAAGAACACTTCTAAATTTACATTCCTGTTTGATTATGAGCAATGTTCTAATGGAATAATTTACTTCAACTTTGCCATGAGTAGCTGTTTATCTCAGCTTGTAAATGTATTTGTCTCTCACTCAACACACATATGTATAACTATGACTTAAAGAATATAGTTTTAATTAAAAAAGAAAATAATTTGTTGTTGTATATAAAACTCATAATTGCTGTTTAGTAAGACTGTATGGAAAACACTGGAAACAAAAGGTTGAGTGAAGAAATGTTTGATCACATGAGATTATGGATTGAGAATACAGTAGTTCAGTGTGACAAGCATACAACTGAAATGTACTATGCTTTTACAAGCCCCTTATTGCCATTGTTCCATAAGAAGATGTTCTAGTTATTGCAGATGGATGTGTCCATGTTTCAATAATAAGTGTAGAGAAAGTTAGTCAGTCTTTCAATACAATATTTATTAAAACAAAAATGTATTGAAAAAATAAACAACTAAATTTGGAATCTTTTCTAGTACAACATATTACCTTGTCTCAAAATTGAATTACTGTTGGATAATTAAAAACCATACTGATAAAACAAAATGCACTCTAGTGCAGTAGTCATTCACCGTAATAGGTTTAACCATAATTTTAACTTAAAGAATGTACTTTTATTTAAAAGAAAAATAATTTATTAAAATGAAAATATATTGAAAGTGAACTAATTTTAGAATTTTCTTTTGCACATTTATATTCTAGATCATATAACATCTCCCTTTTCATCACAAAACTATTTCAATGTGAATGTTTTTAATTAACTTCATCCCAAGCAAGGCATTAGGACCACTAAAATTAAAGGGGTTACTGGGTGTGGAAGAGTTAGAAACAGGAACATTGCTAAGGCGTGAGCAGTGGCAATACTATAAGGGGCCAGGAGGGGCCAACTTCACCCATCACTTTTATAACCTTAAAAAGTTTGTGAAACTGATCAGCCTGATTTTGATAAAATTTGATCTTCAGCACTTTACTCTCTGAATTTCCCTTTTCATTTAGCTTTTTAAGGACGCATACAGAGACCAGTTTGAAAAAAAATCAAACAAAATAAAACAACCAAAAAGATAGAAACAGACATGTTGTTAGGGAGGGAAAGACACTTAATAGTCATGTTTTCATATTTGAAGAAAAATGTTAATTAGAAATAATGTCCCCAATTTGATATGTAAATATGGTGTGTATATGATAGTGGTTTAGTATGAAAGTGAAGATGCTACTTGAGTTTGCCCTCCTCCTCCTAAAAAAAATCTTGGCCCCTAACTGCCCCCCCCCACTTTCAGAGTTCTACAATTGCCACTGGGAGTGAGATCAGAGGAAGAGTAATCAAAAAGACAGTAGATAGCGATTGACATTGCATTTAGATTTTTGCAGATTAAAGTTGGCTGGCAAAAATGGAACCAGAAAGGAGTTCCACAAGCAAGAAAAGAAACTGTTAACATAGAATTGAAGGTTATATTTAGCCAGCTCACTCCTTACACACATGTTTGTCTCTCATTCCAACCTGAAGATGACTAACATTAAGAGTTGAAACACATTTTGCTGAATAGCATTTTCACTTTATCCCATTATCTTCACTTTTTCTAGTCTATATCCTATTAACACCCATAAAGACATGCAATCCATAACCAAAACAGAAAATGAATGCAACCAAGGAGGAATGGTATAAACGAAGAAGAGAGAACTTTATATTCATGATTGTTCTTGCAATATTTTGTAAAAGTTGTTAAGTTCAAGTATTTAATGGTACAATAAGAGAATTTCTATAGATATTTTGTTGTCATAGAATTTACCATGTGTTTATTCAATCATTAACTGAAGAATTAAGATTCATCAGAATATTAAAATAAGAAAACCACGAAATTTTCATAGGTTAAAACTAGTACTTATTTAATTTGAAAAACTAGTATCATGTTTATTATGTACTTGTTCACTTTCTGTATTGATATAACTTGAAAATACACTTTTAAAACTAATAGCACAGAAAAGAGGATAGAATTCTTGCAATAAAAAATATTGCCTTTTTATATTGTGAGAGCAAATTTGTAATATTTTTAAGAGTTGGAACCATGCATACACATTGACTAAATTGCAAATGGCAGCTCAGACCAGGCAGGTGAGACTTTGTGGCCTCTTAGCCTCCGCTAAGTTCAAATGTCTTAATCATATTTCATTACAAGTAACATATTAAATATTGGTAATATGCTTTTATATATTTTGTGATGATGTTGAATTTTACAGAATGGAAATGAATGTTTCTGCGGTGCTGACTCATTTAGCTTGGATCAAGCAACAACATGTAACAAGAAATGTGAAGGAAATAAACAAACTGTGTGTGGGGGTTACAAGTCAAGATCTGTTTATAAAGTTAAAGGTAATGTAGCTGCTTGATTTCTAGTTTTCAAGTTCATTTTTATTAGAATATTGAGTTTGATTTCAGTTTAACAAAAGAATTAGTAGATCTTTCAAAAGATTCATTACCCATATTTAAACAACAGATCATGTTTGAATGACATGTTTGTTACATCAAGCATTTGATTATACTATCATTGTTAGATTGATTGGCTTGTTTTTATCAACTTTTTGAGGTTATTTAAAGCCTGCTCTAATGGTTGCAGGTTAGTAAGACAGTAAGGAAAACACAGGAAACAGAATTGAGCGAAGAAGGGTTTAATTACATGATAACAAGGATTGAGAATACAATAGTTCAGCATGACTGAAAGCACTACGCCTTTGTGACCCATTTTTTTTTTCACTGTTCCATGAAATGATGTTCTATTCATAGTGGAATTACGAGTTTATGGATTGATAATAATGTAGTTTTTCTATACAACAAATCTTAAGTTCATTTTTTGGATCATAAAAAGTTTATTTTAGAGATATTAAAGATTTTCTAATTCATGTCTTGCTTTTTAACCCATAGCTAGGGGAAGAAGAGATGGATTTATACCTTTCTCAAAGGGTATTTGCACTTAAGTGAATATAACAAACATAACTAGAATTTGATCTTACCTCTTTAGATATCACATTCCGAGCCTTTATCCATTACACTGCCCATTCATCCAAGCTTACAGCACCTGGTATTCCCATCACTTAACTTTGGTGATCAAATGTGAACAGGTGTTTCAGCTGTTGCTGTGTGTTATTGTTTACTAAACTTAGCTTAGTTTGATATAAGGCCACAATGTGGGGTATTCATTGCAAATCAAACTCATTACTTACTAATTATGTTCAACCAGAGCCAGACTAGTTTGCTATTTTCTCACACCAAGGTGCCTATGTTATAGCTGTTGGTAGCCGCTGTCATTATTGCCATTTTTCTATTTACACTATTTATATTATTTAGACTATTGCCTTCATCTTTGCTACTATGTTTATGACGTTTCAGCTGTTGTATGCTTCAGCCTTCTTCATGCTAGGAATTTAGAACCGAACCCTTTATTACTATCACTGGGGTATATCTTTTGCATTCCATGTCCTTAAGGACCAGTGGATGTAAACATTGGTTAGATCCAGTGACTTGACCCAAAGAATTGTGAGTTCTATACCAGACTACAGCAGTGTCAAACAAATAACTTAAAGAGTCAAGTTAAAGGGAGATGACTCATGGCTACCAGAAGTTGCTTCACACATGGAATGAGAATGATATACCCCAGTGATCGTAATAAAGGGTTTGGTTCAAAATTCCTACACCTGAAGATGGCCAGAGCATAAAATGGCTAAAATCACAGAAGTATAGACAAATTTTTCTATTTGTCATGTACTGAATTCAAGCATGCATATTTCATGGTGTAATATAATAATCTGGCCCCACCCAAGAAGGCTGATGAAGCGTGGGTGTTTTCGGTCATTGAAAGCAGCGGATGTCATTTTGACCCTATTTCCGGCAGAGCGGAAATAGCTCAGAGCAAACAGACAGGTGACTCTGAGAATTACGTGGGCGTCGAGTAGGCGTCGCAGATCGAGGCAAAACCCGGAAGAAAACGAGTTCCGGTTTTGGAAGATATATAAAGACCTCGAAACGAAGAAGTCGAAAACGAGAAGTCGAAGAAGAAGAGAAGTAGAAGTCAGTCAGTCTCGACAGACGAGTCTGGGCAGAGAGCCAGACAAGACCAGAGTAGAGGAGAACAGATACGACACCCACCCGTCACCCTGTCAACCCTTAGAGGCGCGCTCCCTCAACTCTCTGTTCACTAGGCCACACGGTCTATCGATCGTTCATTAATAAAAATATCACTGATATATTTTTATATACACCCGTGTTTGTTTGTGGCCTTGTACCTGACAGTTGGATATATAACAAACATCATTTGGTGCCTACGTGACTTGGTTTTGAAACAACAAAACATTGATACGAACTGGTTTACCACGGCAACATAATTACTGCCACCAGAAAAAAAAAGAAGACGAAAATATCTAGCAGCCGCGACTATAGACATCAACGAAAGGTGAGTGACCCATTGATTTAATAGTGTGTGTGTTCTCTGCTCGTGTTTATAATAAGTCCAGTTAGAAAAAAAAAATGTATACTTTTGCCGATCTGAAACTAGAATTGAGAAGTGTGTCGAACGCATTGTGGTTAGAACGGACGGGGGTCAGGAATACATGTAGAGGGTAGCAGTGGCGGAGAGCGCATAGGTTTGGGGGTTGATGGGGAGGAGTGGGGTGTTGAAATGAGGAAGAAAGTGTTAAAGTGGGGTGTTAAAATTGACGAGGGTGTTGAAGTTGACGAGAGGGAGAAAGTTGAAATATTTGCCTGTCTGTGGGTGCGAGGCGTCTGAGTTGATGATTTATTTTTTTTTGTTAATGTTTTACCATATATGTGAAGTGAGTTTAACAATGTTTCTTTGGTTTGTGCAAGAGAATAGTTAATATTTCGTAGAATAAATATTTAATGAAATAATTTTGGTTTGTGTCTTAATTTTACTTAAAAAGCGGCATGAACTTTTCGGACAACCCAATAGAAATATTGACGAACAACTATTCTCAATGTGATTATGAAGGTCAGTTGTATGGTTGAAATAGTTGAGTTTTTCTGACCAGTACTCGAGCCGAATTAAAGAAAAAAAAAAGAAACACAATCGATGTTCTACGTACACAAACTTTCCCCAATTGGAGTATTAGCGTAAAATGACCCTCTTCATTTTCTGCATTTGGCCTTGTATTGCATGAACTAAATCAAAATTGGTAAACATTAACAAATTATAAATGTAGCTGAATGCTACCACAATAGGAAAATCAGAGAAACGAAAGGGTTCTTTAATTTTGATCTCGTCAACAGAATTTGTTCGTAAACGTCAATTTGTAATCTTTACACAGATATTGTCAAAATTTAAAAATGTTTGTGTTTTGCGTGACATTTCTACAGCATAGAAATGACTTAAATGTTATCGAGAGTTTTAAAGTGTAATTTTAATTATGCAGTTAACAACAGCCAACAAAATCGCCAATTATAAATATATCTCAACATCGTTGCTTGAAAACAACTGCATTGTTTGGTTATTTCGTTGCGAATACACCGATTATATATATTCTTAAAACATTCACCCGCGTCTCAGTGTTTCGCGATATGAGTCAGATATTGAAAAGATATTTTGTTGTCAATATGGTGGAATCGGATTATTTGGGGAGATTTGGGAAAATTAAATTAAAATCTAAAACTTATTTTTATTTACGTGAAAGTACTTCACTTTTATGCTTTTGTGCAGGTTCCCATAAATTCAACAACCTCTGTGAATTTTCATTTATGTGACTTGGGAAATATCTTTTGAAGATATATTGATTTCTGAAAACTAGTAAATATGGAGAGATTTAGTGAAGGATATGAGGAACTCCCGAAGAAGTTGACGATAGGAGTCATTGCTGGCATGGTTGGCGTAATAATAATCCTGGGAATAATAGCCAGGAAGCGGATTTTTAAGTGTAAAAGAAGCAACAGTGCTTCGGAAAAGGAAATTGAGTTATCCGCTGTGAATAGTACTCCAGAGTCAACGGGTGTTCAACAATCAAATGTCTCTGTGTTAAACAGAGAGATGTTAACAAATCAGGTATGCGTGGTTTCGAATCCAGAGGAAGTAGTTCAGGGAATGGAAAGCATTGTACAAACTAGGGAACTACGAGTCACGGGTCCATTTTTTTTTTAGACTAAATTAATATCCTCCACAAGTAAATTGCATGCGGATTAACGTTGGAATCAGGGTAATCTTCTTCATTTTCTATTGAACATTTCTCGGTCAGACTATGAATGATATGTACGGCAAATAATGACCATTTTTTTCTGTGTTCAAACATAGTATGTTTGAAATTAAATTAAATTAAATGAGGTTACGTGGTAACAATAAACTCGAGCAGAAGCACGCATGGTGTTGGTCAAAGGTCATTTACTCGATGTTAGTTTTGAAACTAGGGCGCGGTTACCGCTTAATAATCACGTGATTATGCATTGAAGAGTCTACGCTTATGGACAGAGTCGAGAAAGAAAATGAACATTTTTAAGAACTTTGCCCAATTCTGTGAAGATGGATATTAAAAAAAAAAAAAAAAAGGGGGGGGAGGAAAAAAAAAAAGAAAAGGAACAATGAAACATCGAGCTGGTAGAACAATTTTCAAGATGGACACGAACATTGTCGTGTTGCCGATGTAGGCTCCCCTATATATTTTTTTTTTGTTGTTTTTTTTGTTTCAGCATGCACATGTTTTTGTTGTTTTGGCATGCACATGTTTATACAATTGTAGGGCTTGTGTGGCATGGGGAGGAGAGTGAGGATGTTGCGCTTAAAATGTTCTTAGGCGAACATTTTGGAAAATGGGTGGGCGAGGAGTGTAATATAATAATCTGGCCCCACCCAAGAAGGCTGATGAAGCATGGGTGTTTTCGGTCATTGAAAGCAGCGGATGTCATTTTGACCCTATTTCCGGCAGAACGGAAATAGCTCAGAGCAAACAGACAGGTGACTCTGAGAATTACGTGGGCGTCGAGTAGGCGTCGCGGATCGAGGCAAAACCCGGAAGAAAACGAGTTCCGGTTTTGGAAGATATATAAAGACCTCGAAACGAAGAAGTCGAAAACGAGAAGTCGAAGAAGAAGAGAAGTAGAAGTCAGTCAGTCTCGACAGACGAGTCTGGGCAGAGAGCCAGACAAGACCAGAGTAGAGGAGAACAGATACGACACCCACCCGTCACCCTGTCAACCCTTAGAGGCGCACTCCCTCAACTCTCTGTTCACTAGGCCACACGGTCCATCGTCATTAATAAAAAAACAAGTCATATTTTTATATACATGCTTGTTTGTTGTCTGTCATTATATAATAATGGTAAACTACTTTGACTGGGTGGCAAATCAGGTGAGGGTAGTCAAGGATTTCAAGTCTGTCACCCTTAATGGATATGAATCCTGAATCCTGGTGGAGTGGGTAGATGAGATCTCTTCAACAGCTATAAAAGTGCTTGGGAGTGCATCAGAGCATTGAAGTGGCAAGTAGAAGTCCTGGTCAGTTACTGCATCTTCCAGTTAGAATGGCTCCATGTACCACTGGGTAAAGACTGTCCAGGATAACAGAGCATATTTACCTCATTGCAATGATTTTGCTACTATAAATTTTTCCCAAGTGTGTTTTGTAAGTTCATCAAGATCCACTGATGACCTGCAAGAAAATCTTTTCTGAGGAACCAAAGAAGAACTATGCAATTACATAATTTAATAAAAATAAACCCTGATTGCAAGAAATTACTCATAAAAGTATTGTCAGTATTCTTTTTATATTCTTTGCCTCTTAAATCTGCCAAAGAGAATTTTATTCAATTTTGACCAGATACCATTAATATGGCTGTGTGTTGTGGTGTAATAGATATCAGCTCAGAATGAGAAATTGGAGAGCTAAGTTTTAATTCCAGTTAAATTATTTCATTTACTTTTGCACAAATACCTTTGTGAAAGGTATTGATTTCCTCCCTCCACATATGGATTGAATAGCAGAATATATTGGTTTCTATAGCCTTGGTTGGCAACCGGTCTACTGGAGAAAGTAATGGCAACCTACAGTGGAAAAAGTTTCTGTCTTGTCAGTCATTTCTTGAAAGAGACATGACTGCCTGAGCATGTATCACATATGGCAATTAACTGAATGACCATTAATATGTGACTTGTATTTCTTTCATCTTATTTTAGTTGTTTTTTATTGTAACCATCAAGTTTTTATTCTATGATTCAAAGAAGTAGCACAGACTGATTTCTAGTAAAATTTGAACATGTATCCTCTATGTTTGGAAAGCTGTCTTACTGCAACTTTGCTTTAAACATTTGCTTACAAAATCTTAATCAGCAGGTGCCATTCAAATTAACCATAACACTGTATTCTTTACTTATCTACTATGTCTCTATGCTGATTTCTTTATTTATACTTGTTGTATACCTACCTGTGTACAGGCAGGAATAGAATGTTCCTATCCTCTTAAATACATGGACACTATTGGAGTAAAGAGTAGCAGAGTAGAGTGATTATACTGGCTAGCAGTTTCCCTACTTCACGCAGTGCGCAAGTCTTGTATTTGTTGATATGTTAATATTCTCAACTCCCATTTTGGTGATTACTTATGCAAGTAACCTTTTAGAGTTTCAACAATACTATTATAATTGATGGTAAGATTCTTTGAAGTTATTAAATAAAGCCTTGACATCATTAATTCTTGACTAGTATTTCTTTGAATCTATTTCTGTTGGTTTTTACTGCAGTTAGTGTTTTACAGTTGTTAAATAAGCAGCACATTGAGATATTTGATATATTTGAATTTATTTTCTTAGGTTATGTTGGCTGTTACAAAGATCATAATAACAGAAGCTTACCGAAGGAAATTACGGGAATCAGTAGTATGACAGTCTCTAAATGCAAAGCAGAATGTTTGAAGAGGCGATATAAATATGCTGCAGTGCAGGTAAGCATCCTCTTTATTTTTTATTTTGTTTAAACATTTGAAATTGAAATTGTAGGTGCATTAAACATTTTAAAATGCTATCCTCTCTATTATAATAAAGACCATTGTGTATATATATATATATATATATATATATATATATATGCATATATATATATATATATATATGCATATATATATATATATATATATATATGTATATATATATACAAATAAATACACAAATACTATATATATATATATATATATATATATATATATATATATATACATACAAATAAATACATAAATACTAAATTTCCACTTTCAACTCTTGACTCAGTTTAAAAATAAGGATTTTCAAAAATCTAAAAATAAAAATAGACATGGATTTCTTGTTAATCCCATCCTTTAATTTTTCCGTGATGAATATTTTTTGGGGAACTTCTGCCAGTGTAATATCTAGGTTATTTTGTAAATTGGCTTTTGTAATAAAGAAGTTGCTGATGATACATGAAATTTCTTTTGGGAATTGCTTGTAGAAATGGCCATACAACTGATTTGAATATTGGAATTTATTTCATTTTATAATTGGCTCTGTAATTTAAATATAAATTACATTGAGCCCTTCACCTTGGTCAGTTTTAATATTAATGTAATTAATATTAATTAAGATTGGGTCTTTGGGATTTACCTACCTGCTTTTCCTTTTAGATTAAAGTTATATATTTAAAAAAAAAAAAAAAATATATATATATATATATATATATATATATATATACAGTGACACATATAAGTATTGGATATATGTTATTTTCTGTTATAACTCTAGTTTATGTTCCCCATTTTTCCTGATATTTGGTAATATCTTGTAAAGTTGTTTTAGTTGTATGTGAAAGGAAAATTAAGAAACTCATGGTTGAATCCATTTTCTTTTATCAAAGTTCAAAATTACTCTATGCAAAAGTATTGGATACATCAATTTAATATTTTGTTGCGTAGCTTCTGTTTTGTTTCACTGCTTCCTGTCACTTTCTATAGTTGGCCACAAGTTTTCCACACTGATCCACCATTACTTTACCCACTTCTTCCTTGCATAATTCCTCTAATTGCTTGTTATTTTGTGGATTCCATTTATGAACTTTAACCTTCAAAGTATTCCACAAATTCTCAATTGGATTCAAGTCAGTAGACTGACTTGGCCAATTGAGAGTACTAATACCATTATTTTCAAACCATTCCTTTGTAAGTTTTACAGTATATTTGGGATCATTGTCATGATGAAGCACAAAATTCTGAACATGTCCTAAAGAAGTTGCAGATTTCTGAAGGTTCTTCTCTAGAATCTCCCTGTACATGCTACCATTCATTCTACCATGGATAACTTGTAACTCACCAGTGCCCTTAGATGAAAAGTATCCCCATATCATAATGGAACCACCCCCAAACTTAACTGTGGGGATGGTATTGTGCTTGTTGAAGGCAGTACCATTTTTTTGCCAAACACTTGTTGCTGTGTCCATTCCGAATAGTTCAACTTTTGTTTCATCCGACCAGATTACCTTTTCCCAAAACTGCATACCTTTCTTTTCATAAGCTTCGACAAACTTTAATCGGTCTTTGACATGTTTGGTTTTCAGTAAAGGCACTTTTCTTGGTGACCTTTACTGAAAGCCTGTATGATATAGAGCTCTGCTAATGGTATCTTTACTTACATTAATTCCAGCACCCTCAAGATCAGTTTTAATTTCAAAATGAGTAATGAAGGGGTTTTTTGCACATTTCTGCTGATCCGCCTTGAAATTCTCTCATTTATTTTTCTCAGTCTTCCATTTATTGGAAGGTTTGCTGTACCGTCGCCATATTTCTTATACTTTCTGATGATATTTCCTACTGTACTTAGTGCTAGATTAATTTCTTTGCTAATTTTGTGGTAACCTTGTCCTCCTTTGTGATGTTCAATGATTCTATCTCGCATATCTCTGGATAATTCTTTAGTTTTTGCCATTTTTAATCCTTGAATTGCAGAATTGCACATCAAAGAGTCAGATGATTAGTAGCACTATCTTGTAAGCAATTGTGTGCGTCTCTGATTGGTCAGAGATAACATTCCAATACTATCGAAAATTTTTATATTTAAAGTCTTTTAAAATACAAAGTTTTAGTTAGAAATTTGAAAAAAGTGTCATGTATCCAATACTTTTGCATAGGGTAATTTTGAACTTTGATAAAAAAAAATGGATTCAACCATGAGTTTTTAATTTTCCTTTCGCATACAACTAAAACAACTTTACAAGATATTACTTACCAAATATCAGGCAAAATGACAAACATAAACTAGAGTTATAACAGAAAATAACATGTATCCAATACTTATGCGTGTCACTGTTTATATATGTGTTTGCGTGTGTCTGTATATATATATATATATATATATATATATACAGACACACGCAAACACATATATAAACAGTATATATATATATATATATATAAGAGAGAGAATGGTAGACCTGAAAGATGAAGAGGATAATCTAAAAGATTTAATCCAATTGATATAAATTATTAATTAGATAAAAATAGAGAGCTGAATGGATATTATCCAGAGCATTATAAAATATTGAAAGGAAAACTCAACACATAATTAAACAGTTATAAATCCAGAATTTATTTCAACAAGATATGATTGCTATTACATTATACCCTTCAGACCACTGAAAAAAAATTATGATTATATGGATTTATAGAGGTTTAATTATGTGTTGAGTTTTTGTCTCAATTTTTATAAATATATATATATATTTTGCGGATGACTATATATATATATATATATATATATATATATATTTTACATTTGTAAATGAGTTATGTGACCTAGGTTTCTACCATGAGTGGTGTCCTCAGGCGATTTGCATATTATTATTACCAGAGTTATTGCAAATCGCCTGAAGACACCACTCATAGTAGAAACCTAGGTCATATAATAATTTATTTACAAATGGAAAATATTCAAAAGTTCTACAATATAATTGTATTGAACACTTTTTAATACAAATGTGCACTAGTCTAACCTTATTATGACCAGTAATTAAGTAATTAAACAATTAACATATATATATATATATATATATAAATAAATATAAATTTATCGTTATAGTAGTTTTGAAAAACCCTCCAAGCACATACATGGAAGGAAAAAATGTTGATAAAAAAAGAATGAGCTAAGCACTTGAACATCAGTCAAAGTATGCAGCCCAAAGAAAAAACCCGAGATGAGTAACCTAAAACAAAAAGTGCTCAATATGCAAGTAGAGCAAACAAAGTCAATAACTAACCTAGAGAGCCAACGAACCTACCAAGGTTTCACCAAATTAGATCTTCAGAGAAAGTTGGCTCAACTTTCCCTGAAGATCCAATTTGGTGAAACCTTGGTAGGTTCGTTGGCTCTCTAGTTTAGTTATTGACTATATATATATATTTCCATATATATATATTTCCATCCTGTTATGCTCATTGGAGAGAGAGACAACAGCGAGGCAGTGTTGGCTCAGTTTATTCTCTTTACTATCAGTTATTAAAACCTTTTGCCACATGTTTGTTCTTTAACAGTGCCTTATTATTTTATTTGTTTGCAGTAATTATGTCATTGAGTAATGAAGAATATGTACATATCCTCTCTATTATAATAAAGGCTGTTGTGTGTGCATGTGTATATATATATATATATATATATATATATATATATATATATATATGTATATATATATATATATATATAATATTTCCCACCTGTCATGCTCATGCTCAGGGGTTTGGATTATTTTGTTTTTTTTCTTAAGCCTTAATGTAATATACTCAATAGTAGGTATATCAATATATATGTTGGTGTCTAAAATTATTTATATTGATATAAATATTTTGCCATCATTTTTGACAGCATGGGCCCAATGGATATGGAAGAGTAATAGGAGGTTCTATACCAAGTTCAAGCGTTACAAATTGTTGGTCATATCCATTATCCTTTATGGTTGTAAGACTTTGAGACTCCTAGTTGAAGCAGGAAAAAGGATCCAGGCATTCAAGGATAAATGCTTGAGAAAGCTCTTCCTCCTTGTAAAAGTAGTGTTTTTTAATGAATGCTACCTGCCTCATGCCTAATTATAATGAATAGTGAAAACAGCAACAACAACAACAACAAAAACAACAAAAAACGAAACATTGATTTATTTGAATTTGTGCTGTTGGGTTGGTTGTTAGACTCACAAACTATCTGGTTTCTTTCATGTTCTTCTTGTATTTGGTAACAAACAAAACACTTTATACAATCTACAGAGATAGAAAGTTCTTCTTGTCCATACTAGAGAAAAATTCTTTGATGTTAAAACATCCTTGTCATGCTGCTTATATGTGTTCAATTGAGCTAGAGTATATGAAATGCATCAACTGCCTGATCCAGGGATTAAAATGCATCAACTGCCTGATCCAGGGATTAAAATGCATAAACTGTCTGAAATGCATAAAATGCATTCACTTAGTCAACACTTATATCTCAACCTTTTTGCTTAATGTACCCTTTTCACCATATGTCAGAATGTCACCCCCCCCTTTTCAAGATTGTCCAACTCAAAAGGTACATTCCAAATACTATGAATATATTATTGAAAATCTGTTATTTTTCATATTAGTACATCTACATTTACATTTGGACACTCCAACATTGTGTAATGGTTAGCAAGTTTGTCTTGATAGATCGATTATGTGAGTTTGATCTTCACTTGGTGCCTCACACTTTTGGCCTTGTGCCACCTCTAACTTATGCTTAGACAATCACCATATATATTTACATTGATTATTTTTATAGAGGAGTTTTTTATACTCATAATGGACTTCAAATTTTTGTTAAAATAAAAAAAAGGTTCCCTCCTCCCACCTAAAACTCCCACTAGTTGAGAACACCTGCCTTAAATTAGTATCCCCCTTTGGAAAAGAAATTCTATTTAAAACACTTCAATTGCAGTGCCTTGCCTTGTGGGACAGTAGTTGAGTAGATATAAGTATTGGTTAAATGTATACAGCTTAAGCAGTCATGAGTTCAATCCTTGTATTGATCAGTGAAATTCATATCGTCTGGTTTAGTGGAATTAACAAGAACAAGAGGAATGCAGAATGAGAATAATCAGTCAGTTAAAGTGCCATACGTGATACACGCTTGGGCGATCATGTCTCGAAAGAGACATGACTGACTGGTCAGAATATTATCCCACAGTAGGTTGCCATTGCTTTCTGCGGTAGACTGGTTGCCGACCAAGGCTATAGAACCCAATCTGTCCTGTTATTTAACCCATAACTGGAAGGAAGAGACGGATTAATACCTTTCCCAAGGGTATTTGCGCGTAAATGAATACAACGGATTCAACTGGAATTCGAACTCGGCTCCCCGGTTTCTCGTTCCG
Organism: Ascarosepion bandense; assembly: GCA_037127315.1. NCBI lineage: Eukaryota > Metazoa > Mollusca > Cephalopoda > Sepiida > Sepiidae > Ascarosepion > Ascarosepion bandense. The sequence goes on along the minus strand of JBBBDQ010000571.1, from coordinate 8,635,602 downwards.
AGCCGATATCCACTGTACCACAACGCACATTGAATAATCAACCCCTGTGAAATGAATAGTGTTTGGTTCAAATTTTCAATTTGTAATGTTGCCAAATATAAGGGGCATTTGAAAAGTGCAAAAATTGATAATAATGACCAAGTAGAGAGCATCAATAAGTAATCATTGCACCCTGATATAATGCTGATATAACGTAAATGTATTTTACAGTTTGGAAGTCAATGCTTTTGTGGTGATGAAGGTTATGATAAATACGGAACATCCAATAAGTGCAACAGGCCTTGCATTGGAGACATGAATGAAATCTGTGGAGGAAATTTTACCAACTCTGTGTATAAATTAGGAGGTATGTAGTTTCTCACTGAAATTTGTTGAATAAACTGTAATTCGATCAATGTTGATGATACCCATTTATCATTTATATACTTTGCACATAAAGAATTCATTAAAATATTGAAAAATATTATAATTGCAGTAAACAAATAATATTTTTGCTTAGCATTGAAAAGATTGTTAAAATAAACTATGATAATTTTGGATAATTGCTGTTCATAGACAATCATATTTTCAAAATTTGAGAAATATGATGGAAAGATATATAGGAAAAAGAGAAAAAAAGATTTTATGTGACATTGCATTCCTTAGGACTTTATAAGGATGAAACACATCATACAAAAACTTTTTGATTTTTTCAGACATCTTACCTCCCAAATCGTCCTTACTATATCAAAATTTATATAGCATTATCTCATATATATATATATATATATATATATATGTATAGTAATATTAATTATAGTAATAATACCAATAGCAACAGAACTAATTCTGTCAAGACTAGCAATAATTAAACTACAAATGAGATCGTCTTGAAACCCACCGGGAACTAACCCGGAGGGAAAAGAAGGTGAAGAAAAAAAGAAACAAATGAAATACCTGTACAAAAAGTCAAGCATTCGTAAGAAAGAAAAAAAAAACCCAAGACGAAAACCTTAACAATAAAGAGCTCAATACGAAAGCAGAGTACACAAAGCCCTCTAAGTGAAAGTAGAGCAAACAAAATCGAAAATTTAAGAGTGAGCCAATAACCTACCACGGTTTTGCTTAACAGCTCGTCAGGGAAAATTGGTTCTTTTCCCTGATGAGCTGTTAAGTGAATTTTCCCTGACGAGCTGTTAAGCAAAACCGTGGTAGGTTATTGGCTCACTCTTAGATTTTTGATTATATATATATATATTTGTTCAACATGTGAAAACCAAGGTTGCCATATATATATATATGGCAACCTTGGTTTTCACATGTTGAACAAATCATTTTTTGAACAGAAAATTCAACAAGCTTTCGATTCTTGTACAACATTATTGATCTGAACCAAACCAAGTTAACCTAAATGGAATCATTTCTCAGTCAACTGCTGTGTTGCATACATTTGTGTGTCGTGCTGTGTTTTTCTTTTCCAATTTAATTGTACTGTGCATTATTTCCTCTTCATTAGCTCTTACTAATGGCTCCAACAAAAACTAACAGATACTGTACAGTGTGTTTAAGTGGGTTTAACGGCAATACTGGGATAACATTGCTGAAACCTTCTTGTTATTTCCCTTTTTAGGAAGTTTGTGCTTAATATTATATTGAAATATTTCCAGCAAAATTTTCCATATTGCTTCCTATGGAGAAGAAAGTTTCAATTTCTGAGCATTTTGTATCATAAATGGCCTTCAAGAATGAATTAAGTTCATGAACCCAGGTTCCACTATATATATACATATATAGTTAACTTCAAAAGGAAGTAGCTTGATGAAAAAATCCCAAAGAAGATCCTATTAATATTATTTAATAAAAATTAAATATTAAAACTGATCCAACCACAGGACTCAATGTAATAAAAAATATTTATTTACAGAGCCAATATAAATATATTATATATAAAAAAAATTCAAATTTTCTAAGATCGTATGGCCATTTCAATGAGTGAAATTTACTTCATCGGTTATTTTAAACGTGTTGGTAAAATAGTTATTTGTTTCAGTGTGTGTGTTGGTAAAGACAATGAAAGGGAAGTAAGAATAGCAAAATGGAAAAGAACAGGAAGAAGGAAATGAAGGAGAGGAAGAAAGAGAAGAAAACATAACTATTATAAGGAAAATCAAAATTTAGAATAAATTAGAAATAAATCAATAATAACATTAACACTTAAGTAATACTTCTGATATGAATAAATAAGTGCAGTGTGTTGGTCTCTAAGAGACTAGCATTATCCATTCTGATGGTAGCAGATAATTAATTAAACAAGTTTTCAACTATATTATACAATACACTTGATTATAATTAATTGACATGGTGGCATGATGGCACCCTCAAATTTGATGGTGCCTTGGGAGACTACCTGAGTTACCAGTAACTTGAGTAATTGCCTAACACTTTATATTAGTATTTGTCTATATTATATTTGTAATACTGCAGGCCGGCTGGCAACCTCAGGCCAGATCCTGGTCGAAACGGCACCAGATGTGACGCCTCAGACCTGGCTGGCCGTCTGTCCAACGTGATGCTTGTTCTCGCTGACGGTTTTGACGATCCCAGTTGTGACACTGCCACCCGGTCATGACGATCTCGTCCGATGATGTTGCCACAAAAGCTGGGTTACAGGACGTCTTTTGCAACAATGGGCCACCATCCCACATTGTGATTAGATCCCAGAGGTCTCGTCTTGCAATCTTAATAGTCGTCCCTTTTAGCCAGTCCAGACACTGGTGTACACTTGTGGTTTGAAAAAAATAAACATGGCACCAAAAAAAAAAAAAAAATTAATAAAATAAATGAACAAGGTCGAACATGCCTGGAGAGCTATGAAGAATGTCTTTATATGAGAAAAAAAACAAAAACAATGTCTTTCTTTTTCCAGGAATACAGTTGTCGAAAATGATATACAATCCTCAAGAATGATATACAGTTGTTTAAAATGTTGGTTGCAACGGAGAGAGAAAGTTCGCCAAAAGCATCATAGCTTCCAATCGTTAAACGAAATGCTTTGTCTAAGTTTCGTTAGTGTTGAAATAAACAGATCTTTTCAAATTTTCACCAAAGTCTCTTCTCGTATTTCATTAAAGTCTTTTCATTAATTCCCTATAATCAGGATTGTCAATTTTCTATGTAACTTCTAAAACAGCAAAGTTCTTTCGGGTTCTTGATGGAATCTGACGAAATGTGCCTAGTCGGAGGTGCTGGTGGGGAATGTGGGGTGTTGATGGCGGTGGCTCTCTGCCCAAAATCTCTACCGAACTGTGACTTAAAAACTGTCACCCAACTCAACTTTTTGTGTCGAGCATCTATTTTTATAACCAATTTCGATCCTCTCTGGAAATCCGGCCGGCTCACAGTCTTCGTCCAATGAAATCGGTCTCCACCCACTCGACCAATGAGATTATGCCAACTCACATCATACCTTGAGTTATTACTGACTGCTGTGTTCACCAGCGGCCTTGGCCTTCGGGTGACCTTATCAAATCACTCTGACACTTGTTTTGTCTACGTGTTTTCAGATTAGCGGAATCGACACTTCAACTTTAAAAGAAGGGAAATTTATATGAACATGAAAGGAGTGAAATTTATACAAACATGAAAGACGAGAAATGTATATTTTTTTCCAAAATAACTTTATGCTTCCGGCTTTTAGAAGTACTTGAAAAATAATAAAATTATTATTTTTTTTTTCCTAAGCTCACATTGCGTGATGCAATAGAACTCTAATAACATTGCTGGTATCAATTTCTCTCTCTGTTGTTTTTAAACCAACCAAAGTAAAGTATCCCTGCGGGATAAGGGAAAGTATCACCGCAGGAGATAGTGTCACATATTAGCTACTTTATTAGTTTTTATTACTTGTTTTTAGTGAAGGATATAAATTAAAAATAAAGAAATGATCCATATGCTTCCACTCAGTTTTTCTCATCTCTCAAGGTTGATCCGTAGTTACTGGATGTTTATCTTTCACTTTCATCTTCAGCACAATAGTTTTCAATACTATTTTCAATACTATTTTCAATACTATTTCCACTTTACTATAATTTCCTATAATATTAAAATCAGAAAACTCTGTTTGACCAACTTTTAAAATGTAAAATATCATTTATTTATTTTTTTAAATTGTGCATTGAATGCTGCTGCTAAATTATGTTCAAATCAGGAGACTGGTTTGGCTGAAACATACAATGCAAGATTGTCAACATTGTCAATTTAGCTTAAAGAATATTTTTGTTTTTTGTTTGTTTCATATCTGCTATTTCTCTAAAAAGAATTGTTTGTCTTTACAGCAGAAGATTTTCATATTTAAAGTTATTTTTCTTTTTTCTCTTATATAGTTTCAAGCTAATGTTTCAGTATCAAGAGCATCAAAAATTATATAATTTAAAAATTATGATTCTGGATTTAATCCAAAGTTTAAATAGAGTTAACTGATGAATCAAAAAACATCTTTAAAGATTTTTCATTTTTTTTTGAATCTGTAACAGGGAATATAAATTTCAGCAAGAAAATGTTTTAGGCACTTTATAATAATCGATAGAAAATATCAAAATTGACAAATTTTCAACAAATTAATACACTCCTTTATAATTATAAAATTTACATAATGCTTTATAATAGCTCCTTTATTAGTCTTTTATTACTTGTTGTTAGTGATGAGCATAAATTCGAAATAAAGCAATGATCCATTTTCTCTCACTCGGTCTTTTTGATCTCTCAAAGTTGATCACTGGTCACTCGATGTTTATCTTTCTCTTTCCTCTTTAGCACTACAATTTCCTGTAACATTCAAATCAGAAATTTCAGTTTGGCCAATTTTTAAAATGTAAAATTTTTTTTTCTGTTTTTAAATTGTGTATTGAATACTGCTGCTATATCTGGTCTGGTGCTCCTGCTATATATCTCGAGATACTTGAGAAAAGACAGATCTGTAATGTAATCAATCCTGACCAGGCATCTCAACTTCCGTCACTTTCTCATTGACATGACGTGTCTTCCCTCTGTATTTTCTACAAATATTTTCATGGCAGCTGGTGCCCTGACTACATGAATTTAAGTGTGTAACTAGATTGGAAACGAGGTCTCACACATTTACTGTTAAAATAGCTAAATGCAACCATCACTTTCTGTCTGTGGAAGTATCTTCCATTTCCTTGCTTCCCTGGTAACTACAATCTTCCAAAAAATTTAAATGCAACATCAGTCACTACCTTTTATCTGCTTTCATCAACCCTCCCTATACTCAGTATTCTCTTTAATTTTCACTCTCCGCAACCCCTGCATGCTTGTGGTATTTTCACCTTGCTTGGGGTGAAATGATGAAATTTAAAAAAAAATCTTTTATAGCCAACTTTGAAGTATGTATATCTTGTTGAAAACATTAGAAAAATTTCAAATGCTGATGACATGCCTTCATCAAATATACAATGATATTCTGTTGAATTTCCATTTCATAAAAAAATTACCTTTTTTCTATCTTCTAGAATTCCTCCCTATACTATTGAGCGTTTTACAGCTTTTGTATCCTATTTTTTAAAATAAATTTTGAATTTGTGTGTCTTCTAACACATTGTTTTATATTTAGAAAGTGTTAAATTTGACCTTCTTTTTTGTACTATGTCCCTTCAGGTCTTAGGCGATCATTTTCCTATCCCTTGTAATGCTTAATACCTTTTGTTTTGATATTTCTTACAAACCCTGCTTTGCCATCCATTTACTTAAACCCATCAAGTATGTCATGTGCTGTTTTCCTCTTCCTTTTCCCCTCTATTTTCCCTGTGAGTATCAGATTCTCCAAACCCTCCTTCCTCATTAAGTATCCCAGTAACATCAGTTGTCTCTTACTGATGTTAAGTAAAAGTTTCCTTTTCATTTCCATTCTCCCCAAAACCTCATTGTTGCTCACATGTTTGGTCTATGATATACTCAGCATCCTTCTGTAGAATGGTATTTCTATTGCTTTGAGTCTTTCTTTCATTAATGTTTGAAGAGATTTTCTAGCATTTTCTGCCATATCAGTCAGTCAGTTAAGTGCCATACATGATACACGCTTGGGCAATCATGTCTCAAAAGAGACATGACTGACTGGGCAGAAGATTATCCCGTAGTAGGTGGCCATTGCTTTCTGCAGTAGACTGGTTGCCAACCAAGGCTATAGAACCCAATCTGTCCTGTTATTTGACCCATAACTGGAGGGAAGAGATGGATTAATACCTTTCCCAAGGGTATTTGTGCGTAAGTGAATGCAAAGAATTCGACTGGAATTTGAACTCGGCTTCCTGATTTCTCGTTCTGAGCCGATATCCACTGCACCACGACGCACATCTGACATATACAAGAACAGATATTATGTAACTGTCCAGTAATCTTTCCTTTATTTCCAACAAAATTTTCTTATCTCTCAATTCTCTACCCAGCGTTTGGAATGTCTTTAGCCATACCAGTACACCTTTGGATCTCAGTGTAGCCCTTTCCATTCTCTGTTAGAACACTTTCTAGATATTTCAATTTCTATACCTGCTTGATTTTAATATCCCTGACCTGTAATTTGCATTTTGAACTTCTAGTTTTGCTGATGAGCATGCATATAGTTTTTTTTCTGTAGTTTATGTTTAGTCCTTTCTTCTCATTTTCTTTCACTACCTTCTGTAGGACATCTTGTAGTTTCCTTTCTATGTCTGCTACATTTCACTTTGGGAAGCAAAATACTGTTTTCTTAATTTTATTTGTTTTGCCAAATTTGCTTTTGTATTTTGAATTCAACCAAATAAACTATTTTGTTGTATACAACATTTGGTTGTATTTACACTATAGTATTTCTAAAATTCGAGTCATTTTGAATTGGATTGTCCTTTTTTGGGGCGTTTCCTTGATTCAATGATCAATATTCTCCTGTGTACTTTAAAACTTCTTTCAAAGTTGATCTGTAGTCATTAGATGCTTAACTTCTACTTTCTTCTTTAGTAAATTCTAATAATTTTTAAAGATATACAAGTAAAGATACAGACTTGGCTAATTTTTAAATGTCTAATTAATATTCTTGGTCTGGAATGAGAAATCGGAGAGTCAAGTTTGAATTTCAGTCAAATTCATTTCATTCACTTATGCACAAATACCCTTCAGAAATTAATCTGTCTCTTCTCCCTCCAGTTTTGGGTCGAATAGCAGGACAGATTGGATTCTATAGCCTTGGTTGGCAACCAGTCTACCACAGAAAGTAATGGCAACCTATTGCAGGAAAATCTTCTGCCTAGTCAGTCACATCTTAAAAGACACATAGTCACCCAAGTGTGTATCAGATATGGCAATTAATTGAGTGATCTGGATAAAAAATTGAATAGCAGAGCAGATTGGGTTTTATAGCCTTGGTTGGCAACCAGTCTTCTGCAGAAAGTAATGCCAACCTACTGCAGAAAAATCTTTCTCAAAAGAGACATGGTTGCCCAAGTGTTTATTAGGTATGGCAATTAACTGACTGAATTAATGTCCAACTTTAAAGTATGTCAGTCCTGTTAAGAAAATGCTACAACTTTTTATGTATTTAATGTTTGCCTTTATCAAGAATATGTTCTTTTGAACTTCCATTTTCATTATATAAGAAGATTCACATCTTGAATTGTTTCCCATGCTTTGATTGCCACTGAGTCTTTTACAGTTTTAACAGAATATCTTTTTCCTAAATTGTAAACTATGGTTTTATACTTAGAAAAAGTTTATTTTCATATTTGTTTGAGAATATAAACTTTTTTCAGTCAGGGTCAATCCAGTTATTTCATGCATTGAACAATGTTACCATATCTCAACAAAATCCAAAGAAGGATCTGGAATGTAATCGGTTCTGACATAACATCTTGACTTCAGTCACTTTCTCACTGATGTGACATGGCTTCCCTCTGTCTTTTCTACAAATATTTTCATGGCTACTGGTCTGATGAGCTTTTTTAACCTGGTACCCTGTCCATGGGAATTTAAGCATCCTACTCAGTTGGTATCTAAGTCTTACCCTTTTACTGTTGAAATAGTTAAATTTAACCGCCACTCCTACTCCAGCAGTTTCTTTTTATTTTCCCTTCCCACTTGTGGAACTCCTGTTTACTCACTTCTCTGATATCTACAATTTCCAAAAATTTAAATGCAACATCAATTGCCATCTTCTTATTTCTTGAATTTCATTTGTCTTTTATTATTTTTCAATACCCTTGTACCCAGTCTTTTCTCTCATTGTAATCTCCTGTGCACTTGTGGCTGTTCTGCCTTGCTTGGGTTAAAATGATTAAAAAAAAAAAAGAAAGAAGGAAAGAAAGCAGATCCCATTTTCTTGCATTTTATTTGCTTCGGGATTAACTTTGATTTTTTAACTGAGATTTGATAAAATAAATGATTTTGTCATTTACAACATTTGATTGAATCTAGAACCACAAGTTTTGTCAAATTCATCTCATTTTGAATTTGATTGGCTGCATTTCTGGATTATTTTATTGATTCAATAACAATTATTTCTTTTGTCTCATTGAAATAATTTGCATTTATGTTCAGATTTTAATCTATCTGATAAAAACCAGGCCGTTTGGAAGACTGTTTATAAATTTGTTGCACACTTCAACAGGATAGGAGTAGAAGTCATAAATACTTAAATTGAGAGTAACAATTTTGGGGGCCATATTCAACTGAAACACATGGCATTTGGTAATAAAATATATAAACTGAATAAAATGGGAATCTTATTTGTTTGTAAATAATGCTAAACTTATTTCAATCACTTTTACTAATTTATATTTAAGTGCCTAAAACATATGCTCACTGAAATTTTTATAGTTCTTGTTAAAATCTCTAGTACCTATCATATACTGATTTCAAACATATGCACCATAGTGGGGGCACTAGAGGGTGTCGTCAGTGATGTCATTGCATGGATCACTAGGTGGTTTCAGGTTTCTCAACATCATACACCCCTTCACCGCACTGACTCGACCAGAGATGATCAGTTTCTGGTCCACCCTCGATAAGCGCTTTCAGACACTGGAAAAATTTATAATATTTGGGCCCGGTACGAAACCTTGCAAATGCTTCTGATTGGTGACAGTCAGAGCCACTTTCCAGCTAGAGGCGAACCGTACATGAACCCATCCGAAAATATGAAACAATTTACCTATTGAACGGCTATTAGAAGAAAAAAAAACTCGACTAAGAATTAATCACAATCCGTTTAAAAATAAATAAATATCTACAAATATACAATTTTAAGTCATTTCTAAAAAGAAAAAAAAAGATATGAGGATTAAAAAAATATATATATATATATATATATATATTGGGTTGGAAACAAAGTGAGTGGATGAATATGTCTGTTATGAGCAGAATTTTTATTGGATGTTTTCACTGAATAATGTGATTAATATTCATTATTAACTTAAGGATGGAATCAAGGAAGGAGATGATAAATATTTTTCGTATCAAAGACATGCTCTTTTTGTCATTAGGCTGTAAATAAAAAAAAATAGCTGGTTTGTATTTAAGAGCTAAACTGATGACTGTCAGCACTCCATTATATCATGCTTAATGGTGTACCAGGTATCAAGTACTGAAACTGTGAGATATACCAGACATAACAGTTCACTTTGAATGAAATTATTTTTTCAACAAATGCTAGCTTTAAAAATATGTTAGGACACATTTGGTAAATTCTGTGTGCTTTTAAAAATACCTTACAAATTAGTAAAAAGTGTTAGAATAATTAGTAAGTGAATTTGTTATTGTTTAAATCAGCGTTTTCCAATCAGGACTATATTGCCCACTGGTGGACGATGTGTAACTGAACAGAAAATGGTGAATGATTGGAAATTTTGTTGGGTGATATAGATTTTTGAATACTAAAAAATATTTCAACATATGCTACCAACCAAAAAAATGTAAAATATCTCCATAGAAAAACAAAAAAACAATAAACGAAAAAACAGGAGGCTAAATGGGAATAACCAAGTCACATTCCCAGATAAGATATAAATATTCCTGCAAACAAATTTTCGATACAGTTTTCAATGCTTAGATTTGCTTTTATTTGTTCTTTAATATGATTGCAACAACTGTCACATGCCAGCATTATTTGTTACCTCCCTTTGGTATTTTTTAATTTTATTATAGTCATTTTATGAACAAGTAAAAAACTTTTACGAAACAATTTTTGATACGCTTTTGAATATTTACTACACAGGTGTACAGAGAATATTTTCTATGTGAAAGTGTGCAATTACACAAAATAAGATTAGGAACTGCTGGTTTAGTTGATCATACAATAAGCAATGAATTACATTTGTATTTTTTTTATCTTATTAAATCTATTATATTTTTTCAGATTACATTGGATGCTTTAAATTTAATGAGAATCAAACTTATGTTATGAAATTAACATTTGATAATATGACCAGTATTTATTGTAAGAAATTATGCCGACAAATTGAAACTACATATGCTGGCCTTTACGTATGTATTCATTCATTTTTACTTTAGAAATTTAATTGACAAATCTGTATTCATATGTGTACTTCTTTTAAAAATTTCAATTTATTTGAAATAATTACAAAAAATAGAGAGACAATCACTTTTTATGTAGATGTTACTGTACAATAACTTTTTGTTTTTGTAACAAACCAGTCATTTTTAAAAAATTTACTTGTTTTTTATGGCTTATCAACCTTTGAATGTTAGAAAATATTTTCAGATTGTAAGAATTCTTTTGAGATAATAATGATTCAGTGATACAAATATTACTGCTTAACCCATAGTTGTGAGGAGAAGAAGTGGATTCATATTGTTCTCAAAGATAATCTATACATAAACTAAATATAATGAACCCAACTGGAATCAAAACTTGGAACTCTGATTAACAGTTCTGAGACATTATCCATTATATTACCCACACATCCAAGATTACAGCATCTGGTATTCCCAAGCACTCACCTATCTAGGTACTGAGGAGGCTTAAAGTTGCTTAACTTTGGTGATCATATGGGAAACAGTGTTTCAACATGATAAAGTTGTAAGCCACACACAGACACACATATATGTAGTGTTTAATTGTGATAATATTTAGCACCAATATTGTTGTTTTTTGTTGCAAACAGCCCTGATGAGTGAGAACATTATAACAGTGCCCTCATGAAACTTTGAAGTCAGCATGAATCTGCTCAGTTAAAAAGACAAACTCTTTGTACTTATATATTAGTAAGTCCAAAAATGAAATAGCTTGTAGGTAAAATCCCCAAACCAGATTCTATTAATATTAATTTTATTAATATTAAAAATAATCCAGGTGGAGGGCTCAATGTAAATAGGATTATCTATTTATAGAGCCAAATATGTATATTTTTTCAAATAAAACTCTGAAAACTACATTCGAATGTGAATTTTTGTCTCGTATTTGCAATAAAATTTTGATTTTGTTCATTGCTGAGGAAGCGAGATTTTTCTCACCAAAATAACCATACAAGGAATGTAGTCTTTGGAGTTTTATTTGAAAAAAACAAAAATATATATTTATTTATATATAGTATTTAGATATGTAATCTTATATTAAATTATATGTAATTTTATATTAAATTTTTTAAGTACACAATGTTGATAGCAGACATGGGAAGGAAAGTGAAGGAGTTTCCTAGACAAAGTAAAGGAAAGTGGAAAGAAAGAATTAATCAGTGATTGTAAGATGACAGAATTTATGTTGGTAAGCAAGGGAAAAAACTCTAGGCATGAGCTATGAAATGAAAATGCCCAATTAATGATGGACAATTTGTAACATCAGGGCTGGTTTGTACTATCCCACCCCATTCTGGACAGCCTGACTGGAGTTGAGGAGTTGATCAAAGCCTGATTGTAAGGCCTGGGCAGTGCTTTGTGACCCCCTCATGATGTTATCAACATTTGCTTTTTTTCTATCTACATCAGTTAAGTGCCACTTGGGTGATCATGGTTCGAAAGAGACATTACTGACTGGGTAGAAGATTTTCCTGCAGTAGGTTATCATTAATTTCTGCAGTACACTGGTGGCCAATCAAGGCTACAAAACCCATTCTTTCCTGCTATTTAACCCATATCTGAAGGGAGAAGAGATGGATTAATACCTTTTCCAAGGGTATTTGCATGTAAGTGAATGCAACAGATTTAATGCAACATTGATTGAAGCACAACTGAATAGTAAAGGATGGAAAATTTTGCAGATTCTGAAGTCATTTTGGTGTCTTTTTGTCTATGAATTCGCATTACTCATGTAAAGTCTTGAAAAACAGTACTTAAAATTCCCTACTTTTTATCCATAGTGTTGAATATGTTAAAATTATTCAACTTTTTAATAAGAAAAATTTCAAGTTGCAGTTATAAATAAGTGTTGATTTATTTAAGATGGAATAATCTACAAGCATTAAAGAATTAAACACTGAAAAATAAACATTTTATGATTAAGCCAAAAGATGGTTTGGGGAGTCAATAGAGCAGATAAAACATTGTTGATTCATTTAAGAGGGAATGAGCTTTTATGACATGTCTCTAATTTGTATTTGGCTACATTATATTTGTTTTTAACTTTCCTAGTTTAATTATTCATCAGTATTAGATATGATCCATTATTCTATGTAATTCCTCTTCTATATGTGCCGTATCCACTCAGGACGTAGAAGATCATAGCTTGCCACAATTTTCTGTTTCCTTGTAGCTATTAATAAATTTTGTCATTTTCTTACTTCTTCTAAATCCTGTTCCACCATCCATTGACTTCAGCTCAACAAATATGTTATACTCTGTTTCCTTCTGTCCCTTTTGCCCTTAGTCTGTCATGTGAGTATCAGATTTTCCAAGCCCTTCTTCCTCATTATGTGCACCAGAAATTTTAACTGATGCTAAGTATAAGTTTCCTTTTTGTTTCTATTTTCTCTAAAACTTGGTAATTGCACACATGTTCAGTACATGCTATCCTCAGCATCCTTCTGTAGGGCTTCGTTTCTGTTGCTTCAAGTATCTTCTTCAGCTTTGAGGAGATCGTCAAGCATTAACTCCCATACAGGAGTACAGATATCACGTATCACGTTCAGTATACTTTTCTTTTTTTTTTCTAATGAAGTTTTCCTGTCTCTTAATACTGTGCTTAGCTTTGGAATGCATACTTGGTTATAGGTTGCAATAAAATTGTATTATATATGAATATTACCTATTAATTATGAAAATTGAAGAGTGAGGCGCCTTGTATTAGAGATTGTGTTAATAAGTAGCATTAACAAAAAGAAACTACATTAATGTGTCAGTCAAATGATATACGCATGGGCAATCATGTCTTGAAAGAGACTGGGCAGAAAATTTTTCCACAGTAGACTGCCATTACTTTCTGCAATAGACTGATCGCGGACCAAAGCTATAGAACCAAATTTAACCCATAGCTAGAGAGAGAGGTGATGGATTAACTTAGCTAACAAGAATAGCCATATTTATGTGTGCTCTGTGTAAGATATATCAGATTTCTCATAAATGCATAATTTTTCCATTTAAATTGCATGTATTTATTAATGTGGAACTCTTTTGACATTTATTTCTTTTAGAAAGGTAATCAATGTTTATGTATGCGTAAACATTCAACTATGGAATCATCTGATTGTGATGCAAAATGTTCTGGAAATAACTTAGCCATTTGTGGTGGACAACGTTCCATTTCTTTGTATTATGCTGGAGGTATGTATCTGATTCATTTCTCTCGTAAGAATATCAATATTCAGAAGTGAATGTTTTTATTTCTGATTAATAATTTTTTTCATGCATTATTTCATATTGGTATCAAAATTATGTTATACTATTTGTCATTAGAACATAATTACTTAAAAATATTGATAATAATAACATTTCATATTTGTCCAAATGTAAATCATATGGTTTATTTATTTAAATTTATTTTCATTTAGATTACATTGGCTGTTATGAAGACAAAAAAAACAGAATTTTACAATTTGAAGTCTTAAATAATACAATGACTGTAAAACTGTGTCAAAAGTTATGCTTTAAAAAAGGATTTAAATATGCTGGTATTGAAGTAAGTGTGATTCATTTAAATTTATTTTCTAACTTCGTAAGCTGAATTTTTGATAATTAATCACACTTGTTGTGTGAACACATATGAATGTATATTCATAGAAAATTGTGGTAAATTTTATGTTCTGATGAACTTGTAGTGAGTCCCCATAAAAAATAACATTTAAAATAAAATTTAGGAATAAAAATAAAAATAATTGAAATTAAAATAAGGCATTTGCATTTCTGTTTAAAACCCTTACATTTTTTTTTCTCTCTCACTCTCTCTGATCTATACTTCTGTAAATTAAGATTCAAAGCTGATATCCATTACACCACAATGCACATCTAATACCACAATGCACATCTAGCATCCTAATGCATATCTTGCACCACAATGCACACCCAAGTGTAGCTTTTCTATAAACATCAGCTAACTGGTTGTGAATGTAAGCAACTCTTTCTTTTCCTAAAAACAGAAATTCTATGACAACATTTTACTTTATTCATATGCCCAAATGGGGGAACCATTTTCAAAGTGGATTTTGGGTAGCAAAAGAGAAGATAACCTCACTATTCTTTTTTCTTGAGCTTTATGGTTTATAGTTCAAAACCCCAGGAACTCTGACATCATTTTTAAATTAAATTAGCATCACTTTTTTTTTTTATCAGCTCATATACTATTTACTCAAGCTGAAGACATTTGTCTGAGTTATGCAGAATTGACCTTTCTTTGACCTCAATGGGATGGGGTCCAAGAAAAGGTTGAGATTATATAATATATTTTAATATATAAACAATGACAATACATGTAAATTAGTAATTATAAAAGGTAAAGATCTCAATCCATCACTTCTACCTTCAGTAATGGGTTGAATTAAATGAATGACTGGGTTCAATAGCCTTGGATGACAACCAATCTACTGCAGAAAGAAATGGTAATCTACTGCAGAAAAATCTCCTGTCTATTCGGTCGCGGATGTGCATCGTGGTGCAGTGGATATCGGCTCGGAACAAGAAATCGGGAAGCTGAGTTCGAATTTCAGTCGAATTCCTTGCATTCACTTATGTGCAAATATTCTTGGGAAAAGTATTAATCTGTCTCTTCCATCCAGTTATGGGTTAAATAATAGGACAGATTGGATTCTGTAGCCTTGATCGGCAACCAGTCTATCGCAGAAAGCAATGGCAACCTACTGCGGGATAATCTTCTGCCCAGTTAGTCATGTCTCTTTCGAGACATGATCGCCCAAGCATGTATCACATATGGCACTTAACTGACTTACTGACTGACTATTAGAGGCATAAGGAAAATGAACATCTTCTACATTATTTTTTTTGGACTAGACTTTTCTTTTATCTTCTGGTTATTTTTCATTTTTTTCTATTCCTTTTTATGTTCACATGTGATGAAAAAGCATGATGAATATGGTGATTTAATAAGCAGAAAAATAACAGTAGATCAAATAATGGGATGTTGGAGGTTTCTTAAAAGTATATTTCTTACATTCTTGATTGTTTTTTCAATAGATTTAGATGCTAAAACTGTGGTAAGAAATTTCACCAAAACACATCTGAGAGGTAATAGGGCTAGATCAAGCTAAACATAATGGGTGACTATTGTTGGTTCTGACAATGGAACAGCAGCTCAGTGCTCAAGTCAAGAGCATCTATCTCAGATATTTATAAAGATATTAGAAATAAATAGCATACTTCATGAATCTAGATTATGTCTACCAATAGATATAAATAAATAATACTTCCATATATTATTCTAAATAATTCATAACAGTTTAATAATGTTCTCTATATACATTGTATTCTATATTACTTATATTAATAATATATTTTAATTCTTAATAATCAATATTATAATAGTTCCCTATATTCCTTAATATAATGATATATTTTAATATATGATGTTCTTGATAATACATGTAAATTATAAAATTTAATGTTGATCCCAACCATATTTTGTTTCAACACTTTTGTGTCTTTTCACTTGAAAAGAGACAAAAGTGTTGAAACAAAATGGCTACTTTTGTAGTGATATTGTAACATATCCGTGTTATAATTTATGAATAAATAATATATATATATATATATATATATATATATATAAGTATAGGGTAGGTATGGATGGAATAAAATTTTGTATCCAAAGAAACACTATTCTTAAAAAAGTGCTCAATACAAAGTAGAGTGAATAATATTTATTTAGAATTTATAACATAAACATGTTATAATATCATTACAAAAGTAGCCATTTTGTATCAACACTAGCTGTGTCTTATCAAGGGATAAGACACAGATAGTGTCAAAACAAAATGACTACTTTTGTAGTAATATTGTGATATTATAACATATTTATGTTTTAAATTATATGTATGTATGTATACTTCTGAATATTATTTGGAATATTTTAATATATTCCTATATACTTATATACATATTGTTAGAAAAATCAGTAGCATAATACTTACATATAAATTTCAATAAATGTTTCCAATTGCAAAAATTTATTACATTCAGTGTTTAAATATAAATATTATATTAATTTCTAATATTTATTTTTATTATTTCTTTATATTACTCAATTATAATATTGTAATATGTTAAATAATAGATAAATATAAGTAATTTGATTTATACAAATTAATTTAATGAAAGATTCTGACTGCAAAGATGGGTATTCAAAGACACTCATTAATCAAACATACTCACTACCCACACCTATATAAAATCTTAAGTTAAGATTAAATATACAAATTTAAATTAATTATAAAGACTCTGCTTAAATACAAAAATATTTGGCTCCACCCCTTACCGGCTCTTGTAAGAAATCCAAAGGATATAGTCTAGTCACAAGATAATAAAAACTTACATTCTAACTGCTAAGGTTAAATCTGTCTAGAAATCAAAGACTCTCATTAATCAACCACTTTAACAACACTCTCTCCAAAATTCCAACAGTCAGAGACTTGTTCCCCTATCATTAAGCCCCACCAACACCTCAAACACAACTGACCAAATATAAGAAAAGAGGCTTTCCATTCCTTTACATACCGCCTGATGAGACATTGAAGTTTCAATGTCAAAACAAATGTACCTTTGTCGTGGATATATATATATAGAAAAATTATATACATGTTCTAAAATATAATTTATAATATATATATATATATATATATATATATATCACTCCAAACAGGGCAATAGTCACAAAGATGCAGAGAGTGTGGTTGTTACTGAGTAGGAAAAATGTAAGGAAAAAGAACATTATTATAGAAGAAGGACAACAAAAGAACAGAACTAAGAAGACAGAAAGTAACAGTTGACATTGCACTTAAATTTTTGAAGATATAACTTGACTGGGAAGTAAGAAGCACGAAAAGAGGTCAACAAGCAAGAAGTGCTAGAAAAGAAACTATTAGCATAGAATTTATGGTTATATGTAGCCATTTCAACAATAAAATGTTGAGACCTAGCTGCCAATCTAGTATGGCACTTATATTCATAGTCTACATATCATAGAGTAAAGATCATCTGAACAATTACTTTGACCATATTTATAAAAAAGGCACAGAGCAGCTACATTCTGATTATTGGAAAATAACTGAAGCTGAGATGCAAGATCAAAACCAATGACAGTGCAGATTCTTCTTTTATTTTATCAAGGATCTCTAAATATATAACTGGAGAAAATTAATTGAAACAACTGCTTTAATTTCCTTTCTTTCACCATACGGTCAGTTTTAGACACACTGAAGTGATAGGGTGTAATCGATTTCTTTTTTTCCTCAGATTAGATCATTTGCTGTGGTGTGCAATAATATGAATTTATTTTCAGAGTGTATGATGAAATTTGTTTGGCCTTGAAAAATATTGAGTTAACTGTGAATGCATCAAATTTTATCATGCCCAGACACAATTGCCTCAACTGTCAATTAGTTGTCCTACAACCATTGTCTGCGATGGACGTTACTCTAAGGAAGCATATGAAAATTGTAACACTGCCAAACATATTAGAAAGCTTTACAGAGAGATTTCAGATATTGTTGGTGTCAGCCTTTCAATTGTCAGTCGTGTCATCAAAGTGATGAAACAAACTAAATCCATCAATCCAAAATGTAAATGAAAATGCAGTTGGAAGAGAAAAACAATAACAAGAGACGGTGTATATGTGATCAGGGAAAATGTGAATGACTCTAGGAAAACATTATTCATTTTTTTTCAATTAATTTGCACAAGGGTGTAGCAATTGATTCAATATGTTATTTTCATTTCATTGGAAAACAGTCCAAATAAACACAATGAGTCACACTTCTGAAAATTAGCATTAGCCATGAGAAAGTCAGAAAGTGTTTTCTCAGATGATTATTAAAATGTAGTTTCATTTTGAAGGAGCTGTTAATTCATTTCTTTAGTTAATTTCTCATTATCATTTAAATTTTCTTTTGAACATAGATATGCTATCTACATTTCTTATATACTATTAATGTGCTTGAATTTTTCATGTTTATTGTGCCTAAAAGTTATTGCTTTTATTTTTTATTACAGTATAAAAATGAATGTTACTGTGGAAATGATGGCTACGACAAGTACGGTACTTCTAAAAATTGTACTTTGTATTGTAATAATCTTTTAAGTCAAGAATGTGGTGGCAACTGGGCCATGTCTACATATCTTGCAAAAGGTATGTTGTAACCCACACTCCAATCAATCACTTCTTACTCCCCTTCCACAGTCACTTTCTCACTAGATTTGTTGAGTAACACTAGCCTTATGGGTTATCTGGCTTTCTTTTCCCTTCTTATTATGGCTTGTGTGTTTTGTTGAAAGGGTTGATTCAGTTATCCAAAAATAATATGATATTGGGATTGACAGTGAGCTACAGTGGTGGATGAAAATATGTATATTGCATAAAATAGACAAGATTATAATTACTATCTGCAACATAATTGGTCTTGACTTGGCAGCCCACGTTCAGTCACTTTCTTTCTTTTCTACAAATATTTTCATGACTTCTGCTCTGATGAACTTCTTTCGTGAATTTATTTATGCTACTAGATTAGCATCAAGGTCCAACCCTTTTACCATCAAAATAGCCAAATGTAACCACCACTTCTACTTTAATAGTTTCTTTTCTTGCACTTTCTTCCAGTGAAACTCCCATCTGTTTCTTGCTTCCCTGGTAGTTACAATCTCCAAAAGTTTAAATACAATGTCAATTACCATCTTCTAATTCCCTAAATTCTATTGGATGGGCATTGTGGTGCAGTAGATATTGGCTCAGAATGAGTTTGAATTCCTATTGAATTTGTTGCATTCACTTACACTCAAATACACTTGAGAAAGTGTATCTATCTCTTCTCTCTCCTGCTATGGGTTAAACAGCAGGGCAGATTGGGTTTTATGGCTTTGGTTAGCAACCAGTCTACCACAGAAAGTGATGGCAAATTACTGTAGGAAAATTTTCTGCCTAGTCAATCATGATCGCCCTAGCATGTATTATGGATGGCACTTAACTGATTGAAATCCCATCAACCTCCTGAAATCCCATCCATCTCTTATTCTTTTTTTGGCATCCCCTGAACCACGTGCTTTTCTCTCACTCTAACCCCCTGCACACAAATGTGGTGAAATGATTATAAAAAAAAAAAAACTGTAGTTGTGGTCAATTTTGTCTTTGCATTCAGGACAACACTGAGAATCAATGCTGGCATAAGAACTCCTATAGTAAATTGAACAATGTTGATAATAATGTTTATTGAATCTAAAAATTAGTGTATAAAATGTCTTTATTATCTACAGTACAATTAAGTTTAATCCTTGCTGGATGGTGCATGGAAAATATAGTAGTAATTGCTATAAAACAGTGGAAGCAAGACTGCCCGTCACCTCTATCTTAGTTCTTCTGTCATGTGTGTGTTTGTATATTCACTCCAGCTATGAGAATTGCAGGTGTGTTCTTTAGTGACAGTTGTCTTATGATGCAATCTCTGGCAGATCTCGGAGAATTCTGTCCTTGTGTCTTTAAACCCTGTGGACCTTCATCCATACACACGGCCCCCCTCCACTAAAATTTTACATTGATATATTTAATTTCTCTACTTCCTACCATCCTAAACTCTTTACAAAACACATGGTTCTCATTGTTTAAGAAAGTTTGGTCATTCTCTTTCTGTAATGCTTTGGGCAGATTAATAAAAACAAACCCAAAGTTTGGGATTTAGGAATAAACCAGATGTCCATCTTATATAAGAAGATTTGGATCACTCTTTTCAGTAGAAATATATGGATTTTGGATGGATAGTAGTTGATATTGGCTCGGAACGAGAAATTGGAGAGCCAAGTTCAAATTCCAGCTAAAATTTGTTGTATTCACTTACGTGCAAACACCCCTGGGAAAGGTATTAATTTATCTCTTCTCCCTCCAGCTATAGGTTAAATAGCAGGATGGATTGGGTTCTACAGGCTTAGTTGGCAATCAGCCTATCATAGAAAGAAATGGCAACCTACTGTGGGAAAATCTTCTGCCTAGTCAGTCATGGATTGAAAGAGACATGATTGCCCATCCGGGGTTCACATATGGCATTTCACTGACTGAGTAAACAAACCCTAAATTTAATTTCTCAGGATCAAAACAATTTGACAACACATTAATCATATTTTATGAGAGGAAGTGGATAGGCATTCATTTTAGTTTTGTTCAATTTTACTGAATCATGTCTCGTTATTTTTGGGTTCTGTTTTCTTTGGAAAAGTCCTCTTTGGATTGTTCTTAGATTAATTCCATAGTTTAAAACATAATAATTGTTTCTTTTTTCATTTTTCTCTCAACCATTCAATCTACTTTTCTCACAGTTTTAATAATTATTACCCAATCAGTAGTCACCATCCAGTGATTTCATGCTATTAAACATTTGAAAAGGGCTAGTGCCTTGTTATATAAAACTCCTGTTGACAGTACATGTAACTTAACTGACTTCTAGCAAAATAGAAAAAAAAAAAGAACAAGTTTATGACTAAAATTGTCAGGAGAACAATCAGAATTTTTCAAGATTGTAGAAATGACATCACATTTATAAAATGGAACTTATGTTGCTTGTATGACATTAATCCTATCAACATTATTCCCTTTTGACTTAGAAATTAAAATGAAAATTTACTGTTGCACTGATAAGATTGAAATGCCTAATCAAGAGTATCAGAGCTTAGTATTGATATATTTGTGCATTTTAAGAAAGCTGTCAAAACATAGTTATGAGTTCATATAATTTAGACAAGCATTAATTTGAAACAAAGACAAAAATACAGTTTACCAAATGCAAAATACATTGAACCGAGATGTGTGTATGAGCAAAGCACATGCATATTGGCAAGAATTTCTGTGTCACATGTGTGTGTTGGCATTGATAAGCATCTATATGATGGGAAAGAGTCAGTACTTATATTTGTAGTGAGTAAGAGGATCTGGTGTTGCTACAGTGAATTTTGAACAATTTTTGACCTAGCTGTTGGCGCATATGTGCATTCCATGGGATGCATCGTCTTGTGTGTTTGTTCCCTTTGGCTGGCAGGATGAAATTCCTCACTAGTCATTTTTGATGGAATATTTATGATGCAGCATGCAGACATAGTTGGGAACAAAACTTCACATTTACTTGTCGATTTGAGTTAAATGTTTGTGCCAGAGAGAATGTGTGGTGGTTTAAGGAAAAAGAAAAATGCATTTTTCAATCAATCCTTTTTTAGTCCATTAAAAGCTTTTGAATATTTATGCTGATCAAGTCTCATGGAATACCAACTAAAATAGTCTTGGCTATCCCTATGCTAATACACAGATACTATATCACAAGTACTATCTATAGATAAATTTTTCTGTCAAGTTAAACCTTTCTAAAAACAAAAATTATGATCTGGAATTGGAATGAAAGCAGTGATAGTATCTATCCTGCATTCATCATAAAAATACAGGATGTGGAATTAGTAAATAATGAACACTTCTATTATCTTGGCATATAGACCAGTTATAAATAATTTAGTTATGGAAGATAAAGAAATTCAATATAGAATAGGCTGTGTTAAAGGTCATTTCGCCTAATACTGCAAATTGCTACAAAGCCAAGACATTAATCTGAAAACTTGAGCCACATTCTTAAATAACCTCACCAGATTAAAATTTTTCATGTGGATGTAATGCATAATGCCAAACCCATTCAGAAATATCTAAACTCTCAACTGTATGCAATCACTTCCTAAGATCAATGGTGAAAAAAGGCTTTGAGTGAGAGTGAAGCTTGTACATCTTGGTTAAGACGATTCTTCTTCAGAAATTGCAGACTGGTGATACAGAATCACAAATAACTGTACCAAATAACAGGAACCACATCCCTTAATTGTTTTCTGATTGATTTGTTTTTTATTTTTTATAGCTTTTGCGGGTTATTTAAATTCAGAAAATACTTTTAAATTCTTAGAATTTCTTTTAGAGATAATAATAATTTTAGTGATACAATCCTAAAAATTAATGTATGGGGGTCATTCAATAAATAAAGTGAATTTTTCTAAGGTGAATATTTTTAATATTTTTATTTTTCAACGTAGTCTTCCAGCAGTGTCACACACTTTTCCCATCTGTGCACAAGTTTCCGTATTCCCTCAGTGTAAAAATCTTTGGAGTGATGTCTCAGCTAATCGCTCACAGCACTTTTGACTTCATCATCACTTTCAAACTTCTTTGAACAATTTAGCTTGCTTGTAGACATTTTTTTGGCTGAAACATGTGGCACCATACACAGTTGACATTCTCCTATGACTTTCAACCGGTTTGCACCCTTCAGCAACCAAAAACTTGATAACTGACCTCTGCTCAATACTGGAGCATGCTTCTTGATCGGCCATCTTTCTTAATCTCCAAAACTCTCAAAGGTTTTTTTCAATCTGCAAAAAAGATTAAATCCCTTTGAAAAAGAAGTAAAGGAAAAGAATTTAAAAAAAGTAAGCTTCTATATGTATTAGAAGTCCTTATACCAAAAAATTTACCTTATTTATTGAATGACCCTCATATACCTAGGAGAGAAAAGTGGATTAATATGTTTCACAAGGGTATTTGCATAATAGTGAATGTAATAATTTTGACTGGAATTAGGACTTGGCTCACCAATCTCCAATTCTTATCTGTTATCCACTACATCACCAATGTATATCCAAGCAGACTGTACCTAGTAGTTCCACACATCACTTGATGACTGTCAAAAACAGCAGCAGCAGCAGCTAAAATGGATATCATGCATAACTTATAATGACATAATCAAGATGTTGACATTCTATACGACTTCAAAGAAAAGATTAGGTAAGAAAATCTCAGAGAAGAGAACAAAAAGAAAGTTATCAAGGTGATTTAACTAAAACTGAGACATCCAAAGGTATTGTATGTGGAATTAGAACAATCTACCCCCGGCAACTAAAAAAGGGTTTGATGCAAAATCTCAACAAACATCAACTGAAGAAGGTTGAAGCATACTATTACTGAAGCATTGTAAATATGGCAATAAATATGATGGCAACAGTCCAAACAATGTAAATAGTATAAATAGTGACTAGGAGTTATTTTTCATGCTGTAAAATTGCGAATAATATTTTAAAATAATTTTCTAAGAATTATGATGAAAAAGAATATTTAACATTTGCTTTTAGTGTCTCATTGCACTTTTAAGGTCTCATAGTTTTAGAGTTTCATTGCACTTCTAGGGTCTCATTGCACTTCTAGGGTCCCATAGTTTTAGGGTCTGATTTCATTGTTAGGGTCTCATAGTTTTAGAGTCTCATTTCACTTTTAGGGTTTCATAGTTTCAAGGACTCATTGAATTTTTAGGGTCTCATAGTTTTAGGGTTTCATTGCATTGTTAGGGTTTCATAGTTTTAGAGTCTCATTTCACTTTTAGGGTTTCATAGTTTCAATGACTCATTGAATTTTTAGGGTCTCATAGTTTTAGGGTTTCATTGCAGTGTTAGGGTTTCATAGTTTTAGAGTCTCAGTACACTTTTAGGGTTTAGTATTTTTATAGTCTCATTGCACTGGAGCATAATAATTAAAAATTATTTTCTTGGTAATTTTCCGGTTTCATTATTTTATAGTAATTTGTTTTGTAAATAATTTTTTTATGGCTTTGTAAAGATGGTCTAAAAGTAATTTTAATGTCATTATATATTTTATCTCAAAGAAATAATGATTTATTTATTCTCCCAATTTCTGAACAGCTTTATCTTTGAATGATTTTTGAATTCCAAATACAAACTCCTTCATATGTTATACATTTTGATAAATAATAGTTAATTGACATGATTTTTGTTTCTTGCAGATTATGCATCTTCTTTTTCTATTAATTTCTCTCTGGTTTCTTTTTCAGATTATTCCTCTTGAATGATTGGAACACATTTAAGTGGATAACCAGACTCTTCTTAATTCTACATTTTCACAATAAAACAAACAAAAAAACAAACAAACAAAAAACAAAACAAACTGAAACAAATTTAAATGAGCAGCTATATAAAGAGAATAAACTTTAAAGCAACTTTGTACCTGCCACTATTATTGATGTTAATTCTGACTTGTATTTTTTACTATAATCTTCATTTTGTTTTAGTTGCTTTTTATTGCAACTTCTTGGGCTGTTGATCTGCAGCATCGACTAGACAACCCAGATCAGAAATAAAAAAGAAGGCTTTGGTGTAACTTTATATCTAAGGAAAGCTCTGTCTATGAATCAGAGCAGCTGATGCATTCAATCAAGATTCCCAGAGATAAAAAAAATATCAGTTATCTGTGCAACCCCCAATATTTTGCTGGATTTGACAACTAAACAGAAAATTAAATTTGTTCTTTTTCACTCAATCTATGTCAGTGTGACTGAAATGAGATCGTGGTCTTCCACATCTTCCTTTTACCTTTTTGCTATTTCTCCCAAATTGTGTTTTACCATCAAGTTACTCAACCCCATTAAATGTGTTATAAACTGTTTTCTTCTGTCTCTTTTTCTCTTAATTTGTTTTGTGAGTATCAGATTTTCCAAACCATTCTTCCTCATTACATACTCCAGAAATTACAACTGTCTCCTTTTTGCTTTCATTTTCTCTAAAACCTGGTTGTGGTTCATATTTGGTTCAGTATCTTTCTATAGGACCACATTTCTGTTGCTGCAAGTCTCTTTTTTATCTTTGAGGATATTGTGATATAGGAGAGCAGGTATCACATAACATTTCAGTATTTTTTCTTTGTTTCTAGTAAATTTTTTCTTAATACTCTGCTTAGCTTTTGGAATGCAACTTTAGCCTTCCAAATGGGTCTTCAGATCTCAGTGTCTCACTTTCTGTCTTCTGTTAGAATACATCAAATTTTTGTATTTGTTTGATTTAAGTATCACTGTTGGAAATAAACAAAAAGCGTCTGTCCTTCTGTATGGCAGTGAATGTTGAGCAATCTCCTCAAAGATGAAAGCGAGGCATGAGTCAGCAGAAATGTAGTTCTACAAAAGGATGCTGAGGATAACATAGACTGAGTACGGGAGCAACGATGATGTGTTGGAAAGGATACAAACGAAAAGAAAAGTATGAGTTTTCTTAAGTATAACACCAGGAATAGACAGCTGAGGTTCCTGGGACAAGTATTGAGGAAAGCGGGCCTGGAGAATCCAATACTCACTGGACGGATAGAAGGAAAGAGAGACAAGAAAAAGCAGCGCAAGACATAGTTAATAGGTTTGAGCAAATGGATGGCAGAGCGGGATTTGGGAGAGATACTACGAGGAAAAATATTGAGAGCGACAAGAGACAGGGCTAAGTGGAAGTCCATGACCGCTTACGTCCTGAAGGGGCACATGAAGAAGGCTATATCAAATTTGAAATC
Organism: Ascarosepion bandense; assembly: GCA_037127315.1. NCBI lineage: Eukaryota > Metazoa > Mollusca > Cephalopoda > Sepiida > Sepiidae > Ascarosepion > Ascarosepion bandense. The sequence goes on along the minus strand of JBBBDQ010000571.1, from coordinate 8,609,624 downwards.
TTTAAGGCTTAAAATCTTGATAATAAATTTAGTTTCCACACCAGACTTTATTTATGGCACCTTGCTTGTTTAGCCTGATCGGAAGCCTGTCTCTTATTTCTGATTCGTGTTGTCTACTCACTACTCAGATGAACAACCTAGGAAAAACTGCGAAAAAAATGTCAAAAAAAAAAAAAAAATTATGGTTAAAATTAAAAATTGATAATGCTTTACCCAACAAAAATAAAATCAAACCACCATTATATTTTTAACACTTCATGACTTAATTCTAATATCTAAAATTTAGATTTTTATTTTGCTTCTTCTAATTATTTCAGCTGACTGTATTTTATTAATCTTCCTCAAGTTTATCTTAAATTTGTTAAGTTCTAAATCCTGTCTAATTACTGATTAGCTTGTCATGTAAAGATCCTATATATAAACATATGATCAGGATATTGGTCTGAACAGATATAGAATAATAGCAATACTTCATTTTGGAACTAAGGATGTTCCATTAAAATGGATCAAAGTTAGCAGTAAATAAAACAGTGTTATTCGTGATATTTTATTGATTTCACTATTGAATCATGTTATTTGAGTCATGGAAATTATGTGTGAAAAATAATATCGGCCAAATACCCACCAAGGCTTCAGCGGCACACTTCTACTCGATGGTCAAAGTTTTTATGACGCCTCTGCATAGTTGCTTCTCGATATCACCAATATGACTTATTATCTCATCCTTTACCCGTTGAATTGTTGTTGGCTTGTAGGCACTTACATTACGTTTGAGATGACCCCAAAGGAAGAAACCTAAAGGCGTCAAATCGCACGATCGTGGTGGCCAATTGACATCACTGTTTCGAGTGATGATGCGACCTGGGAACTTCTCATTCAGTAAAACCATTCTTGCATCGGTTGTGTGACATGTGGCACCGTCATGATGGAGCCATAAATCTTCGACAACCATAGGATTTGTTGTTGGTTTGTTGGCACTTACCTTACTTTTGAGATGACCCCAAAGGAAGAAACCTAAAGGCGTCAAATCGCACGATCGTGGTGGCCAATTGACATCACTGTTTCGAGTGATGATGCGACCTGGGAACTTCTCATTCAGTAAAACCATTCTTGCATCGGTTGTGTGACATGTGGCACCGTCATGATGGAGCCATAAATCTTCGACAACCATAGGATTTGTTGTTGGTTTGTTGGCACTTACCTTACTTTTGAGATGACCCCAAAGGAAGAAACCTAAAGGCATCAAATAGCACCATCGTGGTGGCCAATTAACATCACTGTTTCGAGAGATGATGCGACCTGGGAACTTCTCATTCAGTAAAGCTATTGTTGAATTGGCTGTGTGATATGTTGGAACCACAAATCCTCGACATTCATAGTATTCAATTCAGGCCTTAAAAAGTTGATTATCATGGCACGGTATCGCTCGCCTATCACCGTAACAAAATTCCTGGCATCATTTTTGAAGAAATACGACCCAATAATTCCGCTAGTAAAAAAAATGTACACCAAACAGTGATCTCTGTTGATATAGTGGCTTTTCAACAATTTGTCTTGGATTTTTATCAGCCCAAATGCGACAATTCTGCTTATTAACGAATTCATCAAGATGAAAATGGGCTTCATTACTAAAATCGCGAAGTGTCCGAACTGCATTTATGTTTGGACGTCCATTTTCGTAACAGGCTTCGGTAACTTTGTTAATCTTTCCACGGTTGAAATTGCCAAAAACTGAATTTTTTAAATTTGAAAGAAATTGAAAACAAATCATTAGACGCTTAAACTTAATTCAAATTTAAAATCGGCCCAAGTTATTAGAACACCCTATATATATATATATATATATATATATATATATATATATATGTACTGTAATGGTTGTTACAATGTTTTTAAATTCATAGTATCACTACCTATATATATATATATGTACTGTACAATGTTTTTAAATTCATAGTATCACTACCTATATATATATATATAATGTTTTTAATATATACAATGTTTTTAAATTCATAGTATCACTACCTATATATATATATATATATATATATATATATATATATATATATATATATATATATCAGTTTTCCAATAGTATTCTTAAAATTTCTTTCCAGTAAGAGTATCAGTTTTTAGTTACATATGTCAAGATAAATAAGTGAATATTTTATAACTATACTAACAATCCTGAAAAAAAGATTTCAGGAATTTAAATTAAAATTTGATTCATAGAAGCTAATTTATTATAAAAAGATTTGTCAATAAATTTTGTTTTTTTTCGTTTAATTATTTTCTTTGTTTGTTTTATTGTTTTAAGTCATACATTTTTCTTCATATTTTTAATAATTTGGCCCCAAGCAGGGCAACAAAGCTACCAAGACACACGGGTTACTGAGTGTGAAAGAATATATAAAAAAGAAAATCATGATTAACAATAAAAGAACAGGAATTGAGAAGACAGACGATAACAATTGACATTGCATTAAAATTTTTAAGATCAAAGTTGACTAGAAATCAAGAAGAACGAAAACAGTTCAACAGATAAGAAATGTAAGAAAAAAAATGTTAGCATAGAACTTACAGATACATCTCGCAATTTCAACTGTAAAACGATGAAATCTCGTTGCCAATAAAGTCTAGATAACATGGAGGAAAGTTCATCGGAACAATTGGCCATTGTTTTTTAATTAATAGTTATTTTACTTTTAGAAGTCAGTCAGTTAAGTGCCATACGTGATACACGCTTGGGCGAGCATGTCTCGAAAGAGACATGACTGACTGGGCAGAAGATTATCCCGCAGTAGGTTGCCATTGCTTTCTGCGGTAGACTGGTTGCCGACCAAGGATATAGAACCCAGTCTGTCCTGTTATTTAACCCATAACTAGAAGGAATAAACGGATTAATACTTTTCTCAAGGGTATTTGCGCGTAAATGAATGCAATGAATTCAGCTGGAATTCGAACTCGGCTCCCCGATTTCTCGTTCCGAGATGTCATTAAAATATTGATTATGATGTTTATTTCAGAAAAGTTTCAAACAGGTTCCTTAGAAACAAAGAAAAGAGTACTTAACTATCATGTAATATCTGTCATCCTATACGGTAGTGAATGCTGAACAATCTCCTCACAGGTGAAGAAGAGAATTGACGCATTAGAAATGTTGTTCTACAAAAGGATTCTGAGAATACCATAGACCGAACATGTGAGTAATGAAGCATTACCTCTTCTTCGGCTAGACCTGAACCGTCATTGAAATGCTGATGAGTTTTGGAGTATTTTTGTCCCTAGTTCCATGTAAAGATCTTTAAACCAGGCTTTGAATTTTATTCGAATGGGTGTTCGGGCAAATATGTACACTGCAAGTATCGGCCATCATTCACTGGTAAAAATGAAGCTGGCCATCCGTTTATTTTGGATAATTAAAAGGTGTAAATTCATCTCCCCACCCAGCTATGAGTAAATAGCAGGATAGACGAGTACCTATAGCCTTGGTTGGTAATCAGTCTAGGAGAAGGAAACCTGAATTCAAACCAGCCCTGAGACTGTTGTATTGTGTATGGAACACCATTGCTGCTATGACTGCAGTCGATGTGCCCCTTAAGCTCTAAGAGATTACGGGTTTCGGAATCGTGTAGATTTAGATAAAGTTACAGTTCGTGATTTAAGATGCTCGGCAACTTTAAAAAGATATCAATTAATACATAAGTTTTTTTTTCTTTTTTTAGTTTCAGAATTGGCAAAAGAGTGATGTAAAAATAAAAAGGCAAATAAATAAATCCCAAAACGAAAGGTATCTTACTTACTTTGATAGAAAAGTAAAATTGATGATCACTTGGAATTAAATAAATATTTATAGACAAAGAAAAACAACAACAAAAGAAAAAAAACAACAAAACAATAACAAGAATCTGTGACATCCCGACTAGAAGTAGATGATTTTTGAAGGTTCTGAAATACAATTTTACTTGTATTAAAATTACAGAATATTGTGGTTAGCCTAGATAAAAAATATATATATATATATTTGAAAATAAAATATATAAACAGCAACAACAGCAACAACAACAAAATAATTTAGATTAAAATAAAACATTTTCTTTTCTTTAAAACCCTCATCTCTTTCTCTATTCTTCCCTCTCCATACTTCTCATTTAAGTAGTAAGAAGGCAACCCTCAAATCAAAAAAGAAGAAAGACAACACGGATACAAAATGGTAGAAGTTTGCTAGTCTATGCGTCTAGTCATTGTGATTAGTAATCTAACAAAATAATACATGCTCCACGCATAACTACCGCTGTAAAAATCAATGAAAAAGATAGAACGCCGGAAAATAAGATGTTTTTAAATCATTTCACCCCAAGCAAGGCCAGCTATTGGTTTGCAGGGGGTTACATAGGAGGAAAGTGGTGAGAAAGAGGAACAAGTTATAGTGGGTGTCAGAGAATGGCTAAGAGAAGGATGAGAATACTGGTGTGATGAGAGTAGAGTGAACGGAGAAAAGAACATGAGAGAAAGGATGCAAGTCAGAAAGATAGATGACAGTTGACTTTGCATTTAAATTCTTGGAGATTGTAGCTGTCGAGGAACCAGGAATATGGAAAGGAATTCCACAGGCGGGAAGTGCGAGAAAAGAAGCTATTAGAGTAGAAGTTTAGGTTGCATTTTATTGGTAAATAAATAAATAAAGAACGAACAAACGAAGATACTATTGATGTTAGCGGGAACCAAGTTTCGGGAGAAGTAGTATATTTATTTGGCATACAAGAAAAGGAGGATTTGTAATATAATCGATTCAGTCACTTTATCAACGACGGGATCTGGCTTCCCTCTGTCTTTTCTACAAGTATTTTCATGGCAACTGCTCTGATGAGCTTTTTCCTTGTATTTACACGTACTATTATAGTGGCATCTAGGTCCCACCCTTTTATTGCCGAAATAGTTCTTCTGCTCTAATAGTTCCTTTTCTCGCTCTCTCTGTTTATGAAACTCACGTCGGTTTGCTTGCTTTCCTGATAGCTACAATATCCAAAGGTTTAAATGCAACGTCAAATGCCATCTATGTCCTTGAGTCTCGTCCTTCTCTTACCCTTTCTTAGATTTCCCCTGTACGTTGTTTCTTCCTTCAATGTAACACCTTGCGCACTAGTGACGGTCCTGCTTTGCTTAGAGTGAAATGATTATATATATATATATATATATATATATATATATATATATATATATATATATATAGTGTAGGTATGGATGGAATAAATTAAAATTAAAATTAAAAATTACTTGTATTTTGTTTGGTTACTACTCCCTGATTGAAGAGGTTCGGCTAATTTTGAACCTCTTCAACTTGAAATCAGCACCATCACTTGATGAAACACAAGTAGTGTGGAGACAAAATAGGTGCTTTTGTAGTGATATCATAACATATTTATGTAGCTACCTCCACTCATTTTCGATAACTAACTTTTAAATTGAATTTTTAAAAATAAAATGTTTTCTTGAAATTTTATTTTAGTTTTAATTGAAAGCTAAATGATTAAATTTACTATTTCCAGTAAGCAAAATACTCTCGTGTATTTCAAACAAAAATTATATTGATTGGAATCTAAAGATTTTTATTTTTTAAAATCTTTCAATTTTTCGGCTATTTTTGAGCGATCGATACATTTATAAACAAAAGTTAATTCTCGGTTTTAAAAATGTTGCAAAAACAAAATATACATCTTTAACACATTAGTTTTGAATAATTGGTAAATTTAATGTTAAATTAATCTGGTTTACACAAGTATTACTTATTCATAGCATGAAATTTAAAATAAAACTATTTTAAAAACACAGAATTAAACTTTTTTTTAACTTTTCCACCGTAATTGAAATGTGTTGACAGAGTGACGGATGGCGATCACAAGTGACATAATTGTGCGAATTTTTTTCCTGTAAGGGGAAGAAGCACTGAAACACATGACCTTTTAATGTACACATAGAAATTACCATACAAAAAATCTTCAAATACACACATATACACAAAAAATTATTTTAAAAGTGCGAAGGCATGATTTGTATTAAACCTTTTAATTTTCGATTAGTAAGTGTAATCTTCACTTAATAAATTTATAAATTAACCCTAACAAATCTTTGAAGTATTTTAAAAATAATTTGTGAAACAATATAAATTATCATAAAACAATTCTTTTAGAATTTCATCATTAATCGATTTTTTTCTTTAGACTATAATGTCCTTAATTTATATTATTTATTCGAGAAATTAAAAGCTTGTCAAATTAAATAATGTCATAGTTATATTGCATTTTTTATTTTACTTTTGGGAGAAAATTTTCGGAAATAAAGACAAAATGTTTAAAAAAAATACATGATTTATATTCTCCAATGAGTTTTGCGTTTAACTAATAAAACCAATTTTCACAGCAAAATTTAATTTCTTAAAGTTTCATGAATTTACGTGGAGGAGGGGTTAACAGATGTAAAAAAAAAAAAATTCAAAACAATAAATTCAAAAATAATTTAATTCATTTGTGAATAAGTCTTGAAAGTTTCATTAAAATCCGACAATTATTTGATTTTTGCAAGAATTTCTTAATTACTGTGTTTGTCACCGGGGGAAAAAATCACTGAGTTATGTAATATTACCTTTTCCATTGTAAAGACTCGTAACGATTTGGTTACCCGATAATGAAAATCAAAAAATATTTTTTACTAAGATTTCGAACGTGTTACAAGGGATTAAAAATTTTAAAAAAATAATTAAAAAATACTTTGATCTTTCCTCTTAATAATAACAAACATTTTGATGGAAAAAAGTTCGTTTTTATTAAGTTTGGGGCCTTTTTTATTCATACTATGCTTTTTTTTTAACAATTTAGTAAGGTACCTATATATATTTATTACTGATATAATCAGTTTTCGGATAAATAATTGCTTTTCAGTTTCTCCTGTTGTGCCCTGTTTTAAAACGTCCTCCTGCTGCTAAGTGAAAAGCTAAATAAGATTAAAATGTTTATAGTCTTTATATGCTGAGTATACTTTAGTATTAAATTGGCAACTGATGATTAAAAGCAACTAGATGCTTTGGAATAGAAGACAGTTTCAAATATTGCACTCTGTTTCAAATTAGAAGCTCTATTCACTCCACATCAAAATCTGTCGGTCGGATATGAACGTTCAGTCAGTTAATTGACATATACAAAAAAAGAGAATGGCAGAAGATTTTCTCGCAGTAGGTTGCCATTATTTGTCGCTAAAGCAAAAGCATGACAAAAAAAAAAAAAAAAAATAAGCGTATCTATCCTGACTGCTTCAAAGGACCCGCTCGGCGACAGTCAAGTATGGTTTCGGTCAACCGACCCGACACTATCTTCAACATTAGTCCCGTACAAAACTAACTCTCACATCTTTCGGGCCGCCTTCATCCTCACAAAACAGACATTCCGCCTTGACCCAATATACCGACAATACAGAGAATTTTATTTTCCGCCTCACCGGCAATGCTTTGTTGTTTTTGTTTGTTACTCTTGCAACCATACGCAATAGATAACAGAAACATAGTAGTATTCCATTTTGAGAAACAAGACCTCATACTTCATCTAAATCAGACATGGCCAATCTTTTTCGAGCACTAGGGCGCACTACTGAAAAGATTCAAGCTAATTTTCGTAGTAGGTACCTCAGCTATTTTCATCACATAACACCATGTATGCTTAAGTATACATGTTGTAAACGTTTTGTGAACTAATTTGTCTGAATGTAATTTTTCTATATATGTATTTTTTGGAGATTAAGAGGATATCAGCCCACAGCGAGATTCTGGCATTACAAACAAAATCATATCAGATACAAAATAAGCATAGACAAAAACGATAAAATGCTTTGGTATACATTTTTAGAGAAGTGATTGTGTATTAAAAAAAAACTTATACGTAAGTAGATAAAGAAATTTTGCTTACCTGTTGGTGGCAACATGTTTTATTAGGGAAGAGAGAGAAAATTTAGATGTTTTCTCTCATTTGGTGGTAAAACGCTTGCTCTGATGCATCATAGGAATATTCTATATTTATTCAACTACTTTTTATAATCAAACTTTTTACTTTATTGTTAAATTACCATTCTTATGCGTGTTTTAAAGTATTGTTTTATTGCGTAACTTAATTTTTCTTTTATTCTTAATTATTGTAGTTCCAGACGACTACATAGTCTAATGATAAGGGCTGGGGTTTATTTAATAACTTGTTTGTTGGTATCACTACATACCTCGGACCTTGTGTCGCATTCTGTCTCAGTGCAGAGACTTAGATAAATACAACCTTAGAAATAGGGGAAAAAAAAGAAAATGATAAATTTTATAATATTATCGTTGTTGACTGTGATTAACACATATGATTTATTTCTCATTTATTCATTTGAAAATAATATAATATACTCTTTAGAGAGAAAATATGAACGTTTCTAGTTTTAAAAGCAAAAGATGTTTACGCGCATGATCTTAAAAATCGCCAATGGTTTAAAATGGTGAAAATGTTATATTTACCGAAAGTTTACAATTTTTTTTTATCGTTTCACCCCGAGCAAGGCGGTAATGCCACTGATGTGCAGGGAGCTACATAAGTGTAAAAAGATTAATTAGAAGAGAGTGAAGAGGAAGACGAACCAGTTAGAAAGGAGCAATAGAAAAATGAGAATGCAGGTGCGATGACAGATACATAGGTGGAGAGAAAGGAAAGGATATACGGGGTGGGGAAAGAACTAGAGTCAAGCGGTTAATAGATGAGTATTGACATTACATTTAAATTTCTGGAGGTTGAAGCCGCCAGGAAAGCAAGAATATGGGAGCGAGTTCCACGGGCGTGAAGTGCGAGAGAAGAAGCTACAGGAGTAGAATTGTCGTCTGCATTTGGCTAACCTAACTGTGAATGGGTGGGACCCAGTTGCCAATCTGGTTGCACGAGTAAACACCTGTTGAGGAGGCACCAGTGACTTAAGTTCGTTCGAGCAGAAGCCGTGAAAGTATTTATAGAACAGACAAAGGGAAGCCACATTTCGTCGGTGGGGAAGCGGTTGTAGTCGAGCCGCTAAGTCAGTACCTATCACATTACTAATTCTCCTTTGGAGCCTGTTGAGAACACTGAGATGAACGGCAGGGACGCCTGACCATATATGGCAGCAGTATTCCATGCACGGACGAATGGTTGAAACATTGTACTTAATTATTGTTTATGGATATGGCGGTATAGATTGTGAGTGAACATGTGAGAACAGAACGAAAGGGCATAAGGGACGTTATTTTCCTTATGAAATTAAGCGGCGTATTTTCAGTAAGAGAAAAAAGTTGTGAAAACATGACATTTCGTATTAGTTAAAAGCTTGTTTATAGATTTATAACGTTTAATGAATTTATGGAATAATGGAATTAAGTCCTTGCGAAAAACAATATATTTAGATAGGTACCGTCACTCCAATTTCAATACCTAAGTTTCAAATTGAATTTTTAAAAATAAAAACTTTTTCTTGAAACTTTAATTTTAGCTTAATTGAAAGCTAAATGATTAAATTTACTATTCCCGCTAAGCAAAATACTCTGGTGCATTTCAAACAGAAATTAAATTATATTCATTAGAATCTAAAATTGAGATTTCTTTTTAAATTTTCACTTTTTCGGCCATTTTTTTGAGCGATCGACACATTTGTAAACAAAAGTTAATTCTCGGTTTTCAATATCTTGCAAAAATAAAATATACACTCGTTATTTTTGGAAAAATATCAAATTTAAAGTTAAAATAATTTAATTTGAAATAAATATTACTTGTTTATGAAATGGAATTTAGAATAAAAATATTTCTTAATCACAAAGGTCTGACTCGTTGACCTTTCAAGTAGGCGATGGCAGCACCTGTTATCAATCAATCTGGAAGTATGGTTATTAAAAGTTGACATCTAGTTTAGCATTTCATAAGGGGAACAACTCTTAAAACATGTGACCTTTTAATGATAAATCTCTTATAAGTTTCCATAGTAAAAGTAAATGTGCAGTTTAACATAAAAAAATAGAAGCTATTTAAAAAAACTTAATTTTAAATGATTTGTATTAAGCTTATGAATTTTCGATTTATAAATAAAGTCTATTTTTAATGAATTAATAACCGATGACACTGAGCAACTAGAAAACATTTGAAAAGATGTTTAAAATTTTGATTAGCAAAGAAAAAAATGAAAACAATTCTTATAAAAATTCATTATTCATCTAAATTTTTTCTTCGGAATAAGATATTCTAAAATTATATTTATAAAATCAATTAAAACTTTATCTACAAAAAACAAAAAAAAAACAAAAAAATAATAGCATAGTTTTAATGAATTTTTGATTTTACCATTCGGAGCTGATCTTCGGAAAAATGGTCTGGTAATTAAAAAAAATTACATGATTTACATTTCCCAGTGAGTTCTGCATTTAGCTAATAAAAAATTGGTATAGATAATGTATTTCTAGAAGTTTTATGCAAATAATTAGAGGGGGTAACAGATGTAATATATATATATATATATATACTTTCTAAAAAGTAATAATTGCATAATTTCATTCATTTGTGAATAAGTCCTGAAAGTTTAATAAAAATCAGACAATTAGTTGATTTTTGCAATAACTTTCAAATTAATGTTTGTTTCAACGCCAAAAAAACGACATGCGTAATATTACGTTTTGCTTAATAGTCATATTACGTAAACATAGCGTGAATCGTTGACGGAAAACAACAAAAAAGAAATTTTAACTGAAATTTTGAACGTGTTAGAAAGGATTATTAAAAAAATTTCAAAAAATAATGACAACAAAATTTGATATTTCCTCTTAATAATAGCATGATGATAAAACTTAACATCATGCTATGCTGTTTTTTCGGTAACTGAGTGGAGGTACCTACTGTGGATTTTTATTATTACAAATAGAGTAAAATTAGTAAAAATAAAAAATAAGGATACCGAAAGTCCCTAAATTATGAAATTGCATTGCATCCCGCTCAACTCCGTCTGTAAATCAGAAATGGATAACCTTATGAATAATTGCTGCTTATTATTATTTTTTAATCATTTAATGCCAAGCAAACGGAACCGCCACTATTTCGGAGGGAGGGAAAAAACTGGGTACAAGGGATATTGAAAAATGATAAAAGATGAACGGGATTAAAAATAGAAGGAGGCATTTTTGGAGTTTGTAGTAATCAGGGAAGCAAGTAAACGGAAGGGAGTTCCACAGGAGGAAAGTGCGTGAAAAACTGTTCGCAACGAAAAGTGACGGTTACATTTATGTTTAAACAGCAGAAGGGTGGAACCTAGATGACATTCTAGTTAGCACGATTAAATTCACGTGAACAGGGAGCCAGGGAAACATGCTTATCAAATCAGTTGCTCTGAAAATATTTGTAGAAAAGACGGACGGAAGCCACGTCACTATCCTATTTCTAAAAAAGATTTTTTTTTGTTTAGTAATCTGACATTTTATTAAAAATAAAAAAAATTCTTTTTTCAGTGATCATTCATATTTGAGTAGAGACGCTTCGTTTATTCATTAAACGGTATATTTATTAATTTTCGTCTACCGGCCTGAATATTAAGAGAAAACTTAGTTCTAAGAAAATTATGTGACGTCTAAAGCGCACCATGTTGAATTATCAATGACTGTTAGTCTGCCAAGAGTTATCTGCTCTTAGTTTTTTGTTATCTCCTCTTGTTTTTGTTTTTTAACAGTCCCTAAATGTAAATAAAGCGTTCGCCTCGTGCGTGTGTTAAGCAAAACATGTCTATGAGGTTTTATTAAATTTGTCTTCCAGTCTGAAGTATCAAGTCTATTCAAAACATATATTTCGATCTAATTGATTCATGACAAATATGAGAGTTTTGTTTTTCAGATACAAGTTCTAACATTTTGTGAGGATACGGATTTATACTTTTGCCAAGGATATTTATCCTTTTGTTCACTCCAGATCTAGTGACGGGTTCCCTATGCACAGAGGGAAGCAGGTTCGAATCCTGTCTGAGAGCGCATATTTTTCTTTAATAAGAGTTCTCGAATTAAATATGAAAATTAAAATAATATGTAGAAGAAAATAAGTATACTTTTTAATAAATAAATGGAGCGTCTACCCAAAAATGAGTATTCTATTCTATATTCTCTATCAATCTATCATGTTTTTTTTTTGCAAATAAATATTGTGATTTTAAGGCTTATCAACCGTTTGTGGTTGATAGACAAAAAAAAAAAAAAAAAAGTAACAATTGTTTTGGCGAGGAATATTGCATTAACAAATATGAGAGTCTTTTTTCAGATACAAGTTCTAACATTGGGTGGGGATACGGATTTATACTTTTGCCAAGGATATTTCCGTGTAAGTAAATCAAATACAAGGAATCCGACAGTAATTTGAAGTTGCAAAATAAAGATAAAATAAAAAAAAGTGATGCATTTACTATCCACCTCAACAATCCTATAGCAGTTCTACGAAACTACAATTCAGAAAAATAATTCTTATATATGTATATTCAAATAGCAAGAATTAAAAAAAAATCTTCACCCCAAGTAACGCAACAACACCACTAAAACGCAAGATGGAATACTGAGTATGAGAGAATAGAAAAAAAAGAAAGCATTAAAGAGAGAGAGAGAGAGAGAGAGAGAGAGAGAGAGAGAGATAGAGAGAGAGAATAGTGATATTTTTCGTTTGTTCAGCTGATTTAACAAATGTTGAATGCATGCTCATTGACCCATTTTATTCTTTTAGTTCCATAATTTCCATTTTTCACACTACTAGGGGTTGCCGCATGCCAACCTTCTTGAGTGGCTCTTGGGCCTTGTTGTAGGCGATCAGATGTTAAGATAAATAGAAACACTCTAATACTGCGTTAACTATGAAATATTGATATGAGTAACATAAATTAAAGCCAGGGAAACATGCTTAATTTAATTTTAATAAAATCTGTCAGATTAATAAACAAAAAAAATTCTTTTTAAAAAAAGGATATACATCATAAAGTGACGTGCTTCCGTTTGTTTTTTCTACAAATATTTTCATTGCAACTGATCTGATGAGCATGTTTCCTGGTTCCCTGTTCATTAATTTATGTTACTCATATTAATATTTCATAGTTAACGCTGTATTAAAGTGTTTCTCGTTATCAAGCAACCGACCCACATATCTAGCGTGTGTAGCAGTAGAAGAATCGCTCATTTTCACGCCTCCCTTCCATCACACATTTCAACGTCAAGAGATGTTTTGGCATTTTCTTTCCAGAATGTGTATGCATCTAGCCTTGTGTCGCAATATTTGTCATTCCCAGACTGCCCTTATGACTACTGAAGGAATTTATTTAATCTTGTTGCAAGCACAGAAATGTCATCGACATAGAAAAGTTAACTGTAGTATCAAGCAATGCGTTTCCGAATGGATTCGCCCTGAACTTACACTTACAGCATAGTGTGTAACCTTGACGAATGGATCTGGATAACATGAAAGATCTTACTCGGTTTATTTTTACCATACTTTCCGGTATTGCATAAAAAGCAAATCCTGGAGCAAATGTGCGCCTTGAACCCCATTTCAATAAGACAGCCTCAAAGAAACAATGGCCCACTATACTGAATGTCTGATCAGGAGCTGTTAAACGATCCAGCACGCCATGCAGTCGGTGTGCTCAGAGCTTATCCAAATCTTTTACTCAGTGTTTAACATAATCAAAGACGAAAAATTACTAGCATCTCTACTATGTTTATGCTTATCAACTACACTTCTGAAGCGTTGGAGAACACGTCCTTGCTTGTAAAATTTCTGTAAGGAAAGCCACCGCTTCCGAGAGTTTTGTCCGTCCCAATCTTTTTTTTCAATGATTTTCGTTATGTTTTCATTTGTAGCAAAATGTCATCTAGCCGACATTGTAGCATTGGAAATATATCAGGTAGGTGCACCCGAGGGTTCTTAAGCGCTGCACTTTTGCAGCAATGTTCGCGTTTGTGTTCTTGTGGATTGGCAAAAAAAAAAAAAAAAAAAAAAAAGTCATATTACTGCACACTTTGAGAGTTTTGCGTCAGAAAACTTGTGGAATCATACAATTTGGGTTTGTTAAAATTGTACAATTTTCACACGTACACTACCGGCCATAATTATTAGGCAACCCCAGTTTAATAAAATGATGTATTTCATACTATTTTTAGTATTTATTGCTAAGTAAATAATTCTAAATTAAAATAGAATGGTTCTTTTTTTATTATTAACTTCCAAAATTTTACAAGGCATCCAGGAAGACTTTGCTTCGGCCAGCCAATAAGAAGAGACTAGAATGGGGAAGGGAGCACAAAAACTGGAGACCAGAACAGTTCATGTGATGCACATGTTATTGTGCAGTATTAACAAAAGAACAATTCTATTTTCATTTCGAATTATCCACTTGGAAATAAATATTAAATATAGTATGAAAACATCATTTCTTTTAAAAAACTGGGATGACCTAATAATTATGACCGGTAGTGTAAATTATATTGCACAATATTAAGAAAATATCCCTCAACTAAGATTACCGTTGTTATACATTCGGTTTCCGAACAAAAGTCTTGATCAAATTCAGTTTTTGTTATTTAAGGCAAAAAAATGGTCTCAACGAGTGTCCCAACCAGTAAAATAATGCTTACGATGCACAGAAAAATCTTCCCAAACCTGAATCCGACCTGTGAACAGCACTCCTAGAGTGGGCAAAAATGCACTCCTTTTATCATTTAAATCTTCACGCTGGGTGGATAAAAAAAAAGTGTTAGTATGCACCCCCACCAATCTAGAAAAAGTTAACCGGTCAAAAGAAAATCTATGAAGGTAAGTCTGCACTGCCAATGGAATAATAGACTTTGATTCAAAAGTAGAAAGAAAAAAATCAAGCAAAACTTAATCTAGACTAGCGCTTTACATTTTAAAAGTAAATAAAAAGAAATTAAATAATGAAATCGTCCAACGACGACGCTTAACCATTCTCTTTACGTGAGTGAAAAGAACAGTTTCTCGAAAGCACAATATTTGATCAACTGTTGTTAAACGATATTTCCCCGTTTGAATCGAAGTAGATGCGAGCATTGGCAATGGTTTCTTCTTTTAATGATATGAAATTAGGCCAAGCGATTTCAGTAGGTTCTTTTGGTGTCGTCTATCGGGCTAGTCAGAATGGCCGAGAGGTGGCGCTAAAGTTTATTCATCAATCAGCGACGGTTGGGGTCGATCTTTCGGCTGTAATAGAATCGGAACGGTTAGCCTTGAGATTTGAGGATTTTCATGTTGTGAAGACTTTGCAAGTGTTGCACAAAAATGCGCGCCACTGTGCTGTAATCATGGAACTGCCCGGCGTTCGAAACCTTCACGATGTTTTGAATTCAAACGATGACTTCACTCTACGTCGGCGCCTGAAATACGCTATGCACATTAGTAGCGGCCTCAGTTACATTCACGGAATGAATGTTATCCATTTAGAATTAATCCCGTCTAGCATTTTCATCACTTCAAATGACGTGTGCAAAATTGGTGAATTTGGGCGTTGCCAGTTGAAAGATTCTCCTCAGATATATCAGTTTCCATTTGACGGTAACCAATACTCTAGAGCCCCAGAACTTTTTCGAGGCCAGCTTCCCACACTTAAAGCAGACGTATTTTCTTTTGGAGTATTAATTGAGAAGATGATTGCGTTAGAATTAAGATTGGACCAAACGCGGACCTATAAAGAAGCTCCTGATTACAGTATGTACTGTGCATGTTGTCAACTAGAACTTTTTAAGCGACCCTCAGCTCACGCCTTGGCTGTTTTTTACTTGAATCTACAATACGGACATTTTGGCCCCGTTAAATAGACTGCACTAGAATAGAATATTAGGAATAATTGAGATTAAAAAAATTGTTTTTGTTTTCTTTCACAATTCTGTGTTAATCGTTAGCGTTTTAAAATTTGCAATTCCCGAAAGCGTTATCGTTTGCGGAATAAGTCTCCTGTTTTAGCACACTTTAAAAATGTGATTGAATTTTAAAATACTGTTTTTTATTCTTGTGAATTTTGAAAATGTATTTTAATCGACTTTTCAGATCGTTGCAAACAACGTGGCATTGCATCTTCATAGCCTCGACTTGAATTTCGCAACCGATTTTTTTCATAGAGCCTTTGCGTTTAAGGCTTCCTTGTTACTTCAAAGCTTAAATACTCTGTATTTACTATGCATAAAACAATTTTATTGTTTAAGTGTGACCTATATGTGACTCAGCGAGTTAATAACCTTTTAAGTTTGTATATAAAAACTGAACGAGGTATAAAGCAAGTTGCTGTGTTAAATTGCAATTTTGACTTTATCCCCCACCCAAAAATTCGTTTCTATTCCTTGTCAGCCGCTTTAAATTTTATGAAGTTTAAATTATATTGTAAAAAGTAGATAGGTGCTCTGTGCGGTATTTTTTTTTGTTTTACAACGATGAAACAGAATTGAAAACTTTACATGCCACATCGAGTCTATAAATCAAGCAAATGGTGTTTGTCATATTACGAATTCCTAACTTAAACACTAAAAAAAAAAAACAAAACAAAAAAAAAAACACTGTACTGTCCGAACTGGAAATTAAAAATTGAATGTATAAAATAATTTTGTTTCATACAATAAAAAATGATTAAGTTCTTCCAACATTATGTATGTTGGACTTTTATTTATGGATTTAGTCTCTCGGAAACTTAATGTCTTTAGTTTTTCCTTTAGTTTAAGACTTTTCTGTCTATATTCCTGAGATTAAGTATTGTAAGCTTGTACGGATTGTCCTCATTGTTATTGTCATATTCACAACGTTTTGGCATTTGTACTCCACAACACTTCATCAGGTGATATACGTTAAAATTTCAAACCGAACCATTTTAGTCCACGGGGTAGATTGATCTAATTCCACGTACTATATATATATATATATATATATATATACTCTCCTCGAAAACTTTCGAACGAAGGAAAAAAAATGGTTTTATTTAGATGTCAACAAGAATGCGTGGTTTACAAAGTTAAAATCTACTAGCAGTATAGCCCGGCGTTGCTCGGGTGTAATGAAAGCTTTAAAACTAATCCATGGTCCTGGATATCAGACTCTTTGGACGTTGGCACGAAAGACTAAAAAGCAATAGTTGTTTCCAGTTAAAGCAAAACCGTAGACTGAAAGCAAAATGAATGGATGTAAGTCAAATGTTGATTTCCTGGTATCGGTATCAAATAAGTCTTTTCGTCGTAAACTGAATTTTGAAGGCTAAATAAGTCCTCTGAGTAAATGGTATCATGGCTGAAACTAAGAGCTACAATTATACTTTCTTAGAGCCAAACCCGTAGCAAAAACTAAAATAAAAGAGCTGAAAAAAATACGGACCTTTAGGCAGATAAACAAACACACACACACACAAACATCTTGCCTTTATATATATATATATATATATATATATATATATATATATATATCGATTTTCTGCACTATTGTAAGAACTGCAACCTTCTGAATATTGTTTCTTTTGTCTTTGTCTATGAGTGTATCAAATTTGATTAAAATCAGAGCACTCCTTCTATAACCCGATTTTTTCGATTATCGGTTTTCGATATTGATCGGGGGTACTTCGACACAAAACCTAGCTAAGAACACTCACAGACGCTTATAGTACAACTGTGTAAATTTTCAAGAAAATCGGTTCAGCTGTTTCGGAGTCTATAGGTAACGGACACCCACAAAGTTCCATTTATAAATAAGTTTAGATAAGAATACGGAGGATCCCGACCCCAAAATATAATTAGGAGCCACACAGGATAAGTTTAAAAAAGATATAATCACACAAGTAGTTTCAATAACAAAAAGACTAAGCATAGTACAACATTATCCACTTACGTATGGAATATTAAGCAAGAAATAAGGAAATAAGGACCCAATCATGAAATGAGAGATACTGAAAAGATGTCCTAGATACAAAACTGGCCGGAAATTTTGTAGGCTATGTACTGAAGCGAAACTAGCTATAGCTTTGTATAAGCAACCGACAAACTTGCTGAATTCTAAGACTGAAATCCTGAATAAATGTAGGTATAGGAAGCCCTGGTTATTAGATTAGGCCCATCTATCATGGTATAGTACCTTTCTGTCTTTGTCTTCTACCCCTCACCCTGAAAATTAAAAATGAAAAGTAATAAAACTGTAACCCCCCTCCCTGGTGTTATGTAGTTTCTTTGATTTTCTGGTCACGTGGGGTTGTCTTAGTTACCTTTTTATATGTCGTTTTTTCTTTACCTCTTTAGCCAGCGTTCCCTGAAGGTCTTAGGCGTTAGTTTTTGACTCATTGCACACAAGTTGCGTTGGAAGTTTTGTTACACAGATTTTTGTTACTTGTGAGTACGTCATTTTGTTAATAGTGTTTTGTTTGTCCTTTTTGCTCGTCGTTTGTATCTCTGAACTTGTTTGGAAAAATTGTTTTTGTGGGGTGAGGGGGCAAGTCAAATTACGACTTCGTCTCCCCAGCCGTCTACTTCTTCGGTGGGTATGCTGACGGTGACTCCTTCACCGTCAGTTTGGAAAAATGCCCCCGTAAAGAGGGGTTCTAACTATTATCTGCAAATGCCGGAGAAGTACAAGAAGTACTTCAAAGAAAATGAGCTGATTGTCATACCGGAAGTGGGAAAGGAGATAGCCACAAGGACAATTTCCCTGCTGACATCCAACCCGAAAACACGAAAGTTTGTGGGCGTCAACAGGGAAAACATGGAGGGAACGCTGAAGAGTTTGGGAATTTGCCCAAAAATACTAGCCAGCTCATGCCATGTGGGATGTCCTCCTTGGCACGGAGGAAGAAGCCAAAAATTGGCGGGAACACGTCTGCAGACACAAGGAGTACGGTTGCAGACCGAATACTTAGGTACAAGACGCACCCACTTAATGATCCACAGAGTACCAATCAAGATCAGTTGTGACCATATGGGAGCTTTTCTGACCCAGTTTGGCGCGGTAGAGGAAGTAAACAGGGTAATCAGCAAGGCTGGTGTCTCTACCGAGGACGTAAGTGCATATGTCATCGTGGACAGAGCAAACTTTTTGCGGGTACCCGACATCCTCCGGTGCAGCGGAAGAAAACTGTTTGTCACCGTGGAGGGGCGTAGGCCAAATTGTTGGTTGTGAGAGACGGCGGGCCATTTGGCCAAAATATGCCCCGCCCAAAAACAAGACACCGAAAAGCAAACACCAACACCGCCGGAGCCAAAAGCACAAGTACCGGAGGCGAAAAAGGCCGGAATTACTGAGTGGACAGAAGTGGTGAGGAAGGGGAAGAAGGTGACTTCCTTTCCTCCACAATCGGAGAAGCCTCCGTCCTCTGTAAAGGAAAAGACTGGGCAAAAGCAACAAAAACAGCAGCAACATCAACATCATCAACAACAGTAACCAAGCCAGGAGACAGTGATGGAGGTGGAGGATATTCCACCACCACGCTCATGTTCTATGAAAAGGGGTCGTGAAGAGGAGG
Organism: Ascarosepion bandense; assembly: GCA_037127315.1. Taxonomy (NCBI): domain Eukaryota; kingdom Metazoa; phylum Mollusca; class Cephalopoda; order Sepiida; family Sepiidae; genus Ascarosepion; species Ascarosepion bandense. Next base: position 8,590,082 of record JBBBDQ010000571.1, on the reverse strand, counting down.
AAGATAGGACAAAGTAAAGAAAAATGAACTTTGGCGATCGTGGTAGAGGGAAAGAGTCAGGTTTATTACCAAGACTCAATACGCCACAGCTACACCAGAAAGAACTTGTCCAATGATGGGGAGGAGTCAGTCTGCCTCTCCCGTAAGGCGCATTTCATCTTCCCTCCCCTCACCTTCCCCCAAACCGGAGACACCCTCTTCCTAGCCAGAGGCTTCTCCTTCCCAAATAAAACTACCATCCTCCCAACCAGAATCACCCTCCCCCAAAGTCGATCATCCCCTCCCCAATATAGAAAACTCCTCCCAAAAAATGGAAAAAAAGAAAAGAAAAAAACCCCTTTAGACACACAGAGGTGTGTGAAATAGATCGACAAGCCCTGGAAAAGGAACTTAGTTCTAAAAAAAAAGGCTCTTCTAAGGCTCCTTTTTATGTTTACTTCCGTTGACGGCAAGTCAATTGAAGACCCGCTAAATTTTCCAGAGGCTCCCGGGGTGTTAACTCTAATTAGAAGTACTGGGGGCAATTTAAAGGTTTGGGAATTCATCCAGGGAGCCATACGGCGTTCCCAAAAATAGCGATGGCCCAGATAGGCACAAATTATTTAAGAAAATTATCTAATTTTTGTGTCGGGAGGGTCCCTGTTATCCTTCACCCTTCGTTATATAGGGCTGCAAAACTAACTTTCTCCACGGACGTCGGCGGCATTGTCCTGGACGGACGAATTAGGTCCGATATTGGCACCAGTTCTCTGTGACAATCCGTCGGGGTCCCTGTCCCCACAGATTTTCGCTCCGTATGTGACCAGAAGTTTTCTGCTTTCTCTTTTTCAGGTCAAAAAGATGTCAATTAAGTTAGCCAGTTTGAATGTGAAGGGCCTTAGGGATCGGAGTAAGGCTTCCCGCCTGCTACCTACCTTGATAGAATGTTAGTTCGTGAAGCCGACATAGATCTTTTAGATTGTCCCACGTTCCACTAGTTAGGTTACTCGGACCACAAACTTGTTTGTGCCCGGGTAAATTTAGAAAATAGGCCTAAAATAGCTGGTTACTAGAAGTTCAACGTGTCCTTACTGGACAGGCGGGACTTCCGGTGCCAGCTAATTAACTTAGTGCAGCGGGCGTTAACTGGGGGAGTCATTGGGAATAAGTGGTGGGAGAACCTTAAGAATATTATTGGATCTTTCACCACCAAGTTCAGCAAACGGCTCAAACTAGATAAGGCTGACAAGGTGAAGACACTTAGAGCTAATTACTCCCGGGCGGTGGCTGGTGGGGACCCCCTAGAGATAGCCGTGGAGCAGTAGAATAGCGATCGTTACATGGACCAGGTAGTCAGACATAGGTTAAGCAAGATGTCTTCCAAAGCTGTGAACATGGGCGCAGAACTGCGCAAGGAGGAGATTCGCCGAGGTGGCGACCGGTACATTCGAGAGGTTTGCAACCAGGAGGGGCATACTCTTCGGTCGACTGATGACATGTGCGAGGCGTTTCGGCGGCATTTCGAGATCCTGTTTACCAAGGAGCCTGGTCTCCGTGATGAGGAGTTTCGTGGCTATTTGGCTGACTTCTCCCGGCTTTTACCGGTTGATGCAGCTAGCTGCGAGGGAGAGATTACGGAGGGCGAAGTCCACGCGGCTTTGAAGAAAGTCGGCAGATGCAAATCGCCGGGTCTCGATGGTTTGCTCTATGAATTGTACTTGAGGCTGTCGCACATCTTTGTCCCGATTTTGACTGTCGCGTTCAACAACTGGTTCCGGCAGGGTTCCATCCCCTACCGGTTCACCAGGGGTGTGATCACGCTGTTGAGAAAAGGCAAGGATGTGGGGAGGGAGTTAGTGGGTTACCGGCTCATAACTCTGCTAAACGCAGAGTTAAAGATTTTGGCCAAGATCTTGCAAAATCGTTTGCAATTAGTTGCCGAATCTCTGTTGGGACCTGAGCAGACTTGTGCTGTGAAGGGCCGAACAATTCAGAGCAACCTACATCTGATACGCACGATCATAGAGGGAATAAAAGACGATGAAGAAGTTGCGCTGATCAATTTGGATCAGTCCAAGGCATTTGATAGGGTTGACCATCGTTACCTGGCGGCTGTCCTGCAGGCTGCTGGATTCGAAACCAATTTCCGCCGCTGGATTAGCCTCCTGTATCAATCCCCCACGACTGTGGTACAGGTGAACGGAAAGTTGTCGGGCGTCCTAGCGCTGTCTAGGTCGGTCCGACAGGGTTGCCCACTGTCGCCTTTACTTTATGCTTTGGCGTTGGAGCCTCTCCTTCGCCGGCTAAGGAACAGGGCGTGCAGTCCAGCCCTACGTGGAATCGCTGTCCCTGGTGGTGCTCGAGCCAGGGTTTCCGCGTACACCGATGACTACTACTTTCGTGTCCTTCCGGAGTGACATCGAGGTAGTACAGAAGGCACTTGAACGGTACGAACAGGTGACAGGGGCCAAGATTAACTGCAACAAGTCGTGCGGCTTGCGGTTAGGTGCCTGGAAGTGTGTTACCCTCCCGGGGCACTTCGACTGGACGGACGGCCCTGTCCGCATTCTTGGAGTGTGGTTTGGGCCCGATCTACAGTTGGAGAAAAACTGGTCTGAAGTGCTGGCAAAGGTCGGCGCGTCGGCCGAGATTTGGCGTCGAAGGAATTTGTCCTTAAAGGGTTTGGCTGAGGCGTGTGCTACATACGTCTTTCCCATTATCCTTTACCGGTTGTCAGTACTTCCACTTTGATCGAGCGTCTGCTATTCTCCATTCTGTGGAGAGGACGCAAACACTACGTCGACAAACGTGTCTGTTACCAACGTCCGTGTCATGGAGGTCTGGGAATGCCGTACCTGATAGGCCACAAGGTTGCGTCAAGGTTAGTTTTTCTCAAACGAGCGATTTTGGAAGACTCATTGCTGGCGGGGATAGTGAGGGACATGTTCCCTAGCCTTACTTTCACTCCCCCATCTCGAGGCGGTGCCGTAAGCCTCGAGGGCGATCGAGTTTTCTCCTTGAATGTCTGGCGGCCTTCATGGCCTAGGAGAGTCTTCTATCGTGAGTTAGTGGAGGGCGTCGTGAAAGATTCATTACGTGATGTGCTCCGCTTGTCGGAGGATGAGTTTCGCTCGTTCTGGTTTTGGGCGCCAGGTACCAAGTATCTCAGCAACTCTGAGTTTTCGCTCACCTGGCGATTGGCTCGGAATCGGTTGCCTCTCAATGACAAGGCCTTCATATGGGGCCAGGCGGATTTGCCAGATTGTGAACGCTGCAACGTTAGCTTGGAAGAAACAGCTTCGCACGCCTTCTACCATTGTTCGCGAGTTTGCCCTCTATGGGACCGTGTCGGCGAGTTGACTGCTCGTATCGCACCGCGAGAGCTTGTGCTTATTGATCGTGCATTTGCCTGCGACAATGTGTCGCCTCTGTTTTCTGGGATGAAGCGTATGATGTTTCTGTCGCTGCTAGCCACGGCTCGAATGGTGATTTGGATGACGCGAATGGAGGAAGTTATTTGAGGTCAGCGTCTTTCACGTCAGGATCTGATCCGATATTTTGAGCATCAGCTCAAAATAAGGATAAAAATAAGGATAACAATGGTTCGCGTGAACGGGGCTAGCCTTGATTTTCTCTTTTAGATCTGCTGGTTACATCGGAGTGGATTCCTTTGAAACCCTCCCCTGGTTAAGGTAGCTCTCTTTTGTGTACTTAGTTAATATGAATGAATGTGTTCCTAGCCTGTACCAGGTTTTCTATTTTGTTATGATCCAAGTCGAGATTCCCAACCTCCCCAGTTTGTTTTGGCCGTCTTTTATCTCGGTTGGTTCAGCCTTTTTATTGTCCCATTCCATTAATTATTTTACCCCACCTCCCTTATCGAGTGTGCTTCTTCATTTCGCTGTTTGGCGGAATACAGTGGCCACTCTTTTTTCTGGGATAGACGGGTCTTACTAACATTGTTTATTATTTTAGTTTAAAAAGATTTGTTGTATTTTTAGTTTGTTTTTGGGTTCACCCACCTCCCATCATTTCATCTTTCATTAAATGTTTTAATTTATATTTTATATAAATACATTTTTTATTTCATGGGTTTTTTCCCTGTTTTAGGTGCCCCTGGTAAATATGTTATTGTGGTATGGGTTCTTGTGGTGAATGTGTAAATTGTAATGAGCGATTGGGTCGTGATAGTGTTTAGCTAGGTATAGGATAGTTCAGTGAGTACCAACCTCTACCCCTCTCCTTTTAGGCCTTTGCCACAATTTTGCAATTTTTTACAAAATAAATATTGCCAGCTTTCCTTGACGATCCGTTTAGGAGAAACCTAGGTAGGTTCGTCTGGCTCATTAGGTTCTATTTATATATATCTTTAGAGCTTACTACCTGATAAGAAATTGTCCTCTCAATGTCAGAACAAAATGTACACTTTGTAGAAGATTGTAATTTGTACATGTTCTAAACTACAATTTATAATATATATATATATATATATATATATATATATATATATATATATACATATATAAGTATGTATAATCTCGATATTTGGTTCTAATATTTAAAAAAACTTTTCTGCTAACAGGGACATAAAGACCTTTCAAAAGCAACGCCATCTGGTAAGCTTATATTAAACTTGTGTGACTTGAACCCACGTCATCCAAGTTTGTTTTTTTTCTTTAAAGGGAAACGTGTGTTCGGTAAGAGACCAACATAGTTTCAGTTTGTAGCTGTATATTCGCTATTGATTATCGTAAATTTAATAATAATGTTAATGTATTCAAATCAACTGTATATTTATTGCATCAGGTACAATTTTGGCGTAAGTAAAGCAAAAATACCATCAAACACAAGGGGTTACTAGAGATAGAGACTTGTTGTTGGATTGAGATTAGGCACCTCTTCCTCACCCCAGCTATTGGATAATTAGTAAAACTTGTATCACTAAACGATTATTATCTAAAAGAAATTTCTTACAATAAAAAACTGTTTTCTGGCTTTAAATAACCTGCAAAGGATTAATAAACAGAAAACAAATCAATCAATCAATCAATATCTGTAGTTGAATAGATCTTAATTTAGTTTTGACTAATGTGAGGTAGGAAGATATTGTTACGTCAGTGGAAGACGTCAGTAGGAAAGACCGTCTTCAAAATAGCATCAATACTCGGTAATCGAGTCCATAGAAAAGCAAGTATTTTGACCGCTGATTTTCTAGTTTAGTTTCTGTTCGGAAATTAGCTCAATGTCATTTTCCCACTCCCCATTTTCCTCAAATGAATATCGGACCAAATTAAGCTGAGCTTAGTAAATATATATGCGTATATATTATGAGAATAAACAAATCTATATTTTTGAAAATGGATTCTGTGTGTGTGTGTTTGTGTGTCTACATTCTAACGAACCCTACTCCTCCGAAATATTTGGTTCGATTCCAACCAAAATTGGGTCACTTGTCGATCATGACATGAATCTTTGATGTACGCAAACATTTTCCGAATCGATTTACAGGGTATAGCAGAAATCACTGAAACGCTTAGAATTTACGATCTCTTCTCCTCTAAGACGCCTTACGCGAATTCAACCAAAATCGGGTAACTTGTAGATCAAGTTCCGAACCTTTTATATACACAAACATTTTTTGAATCAATGTACAGGGTTCGTCAAAAATTAACGACAAACATAATTTCGGGTGATCTTTTTGCGCACTTTATGCATTTCTCCAAGACGCTTCACTGAAACTCAACCAAAATCGAGTCACTGGTAGATCAAGGTCTGATGCCTTGATATGCTATTAAAAATTTCAGTTGACACACAGGGTGCAGTAAAAAACAATGGTAAATGTTGCTTTTTGCAATCGTTTATTCCCTGTTCTTCCAATTGTACATTTATCATTCCTGTTTATTGGCAAAATCGACCAAGTATGAATCCCGTTTTACAAACACAACAAAAACCGATACTTACTTTGTACTTTTTTTTAACTTTCGCGTCACGGCAACCTCATACTGGAGCTTTTTGAATAAGCACTCGACCATACCATTTCAATATAAGCACTAAAATCCCCGAGCAACACCGGGTTATACAGCTAATATATAATAAAAAGAACTAATGAGAGAGACAGGAAAAGCTAGACAGCAAATAAAAGGAAAAGAGAGAATGAATGGAAGAAATAAAAAAGTAAAGAAAGAAGAGAGAAATAAAAAAATATGGACAAAAAAAAGAAATAAAATGTAAAGTGCGGGAAGAAAATTAAAGAAAGACAAACTAAAAGGAAAGGCGAAAAAGAAAAAATTAAGCGCTGAAGGAAATGAAGAAAAAACAAACAAAAAAAGGTAGGATAGAAAGAAAAATGAAGATCATTTAATTAAAGTCAACAAAGAATCATTTTTCTTGGCAGTTTGAAACATTAGAAGACGTTAGAAACTAACTTCAAAACAAAACATGTAAATCATTAACTCGGCTTTCATCTCTTGTCGCTTTCACCCTAGCTGCACTCGTAACTGCAACTAAGTTTTCTTATGTGTATAACTCATTATTGAAATATAGGATTGGCGAATGGGCAATGGTTCTAAACTTTTTCCCCGGGTAAAAAGCAGGTGAGACTCGTCGTGGAAGTTTGCGTCAACAGGAAAAAAGAAAACTGAATGCAAAGACACTTGATATTCATTATAAACGGTGAAAATAACCGTTTCCATACAGGAAACATCAGACATTCATTAACAGAACAGTTAACGTTATTGCAGTCGAAATTTGTAAAATTGTTTTTCTTAAAATAGTTTTTCAGGTTATTTGTAGAGTAAAGACAAAATAAACACTAAAACAGTCAAACACCAAATGACAAAAAAAAAAAAAGTCAAAAACAAAAAAGGAAAAAGAAGATTTCTGAGTCAGTTTTTTACAACTAAATTTTTCTTAGCGTGTGCGAGTGTTATAGTTCTCACACTTGTTAGGATTCAGTTCAAGATTAAAAGAAATGATAAATAAATGTGGTTTCTTCGTGTGTATGTGTGAGAAAGAAGAGACGAGAAAGTGAGGAGAGAAGCGTAAGTGTTCCGTTATTTGGTAAAGAAGACGGGTGAACGTGTAAGGAAATTTTGTTTATGTCGAGCGTGGTAACCTGTTGCCGGTTGTCTCCTTCTGGTTTGTCTTCTTGAAAACCCTGCTTATTTACCTTTCAAAGGGATCATAAAGCATATTTTTTTTATTAGTGGAAACGCAACCCATTGGCTGAAAAATACTAAATATTCACTTTAGAAGCATTAATTTTTTAAGCGGAACAAAGCGCAATTCTCCGATTCAGAAACCGTTTTTTTTTGTCATTTGGTGTTTGACTATCTTGGTGTTTATTTTCGTCTCCGCTGTACGAATTAAATTTCTCAAGTTCGATAATGATTATCGTTCTTTCTAACAGTGATTAGACTTTAATTCCAGTCTTTTTTCTTTTTTAGTTATGTAGAAAGTCACTGATGCCTCCTTAACAAGTGTTTACTCGTGCAACCAGACTGGCAACTGGGTCCCACCCATTCACAGTCAGGTTAGCCAAATGCAGACGAAAATTCTACTCCTGCAGCTTCTTCTCTTGCACTTCCCGCTTTCCTGACGGCTACAACCTCCAGAAATTTAAATGCAATGTCAATACTCATCTATTAACCACTGAACTCTAGCTCTCTCCCCACCCCCGTATATCCTTCCCTTTCTCTCCACCTATGTTTATTTAACACTTTTTACAGTGTTTGTGGCACAAGGCCGAAAGAGGGTGGGGCAAAACTGAGTATGGTCTTCCGTAACTATCTTATACCTAGCTAATCTCTTTCGCGACCCAGACATGCGTTACAATTTGTCTCAATCACCACAAAACTTGTCCATCGACACTCATACTGCCGTACACCAAAATACCACAACGCATACCGGGACCTAAAAATTACCCACAATGAACATAAAAATTTTGACAAGATACAATATTTACAATAAATTTTACAAAAATACAGAAAAATTTTCACATGAAATGACAAGGGGGAGGGGGCATGACACAAAACCCCAAATAAAAATCAAACTAAAAACAACAACATAAACTTTGTGTTAGTTGGACCCACTTTCTCTCCACCTATGTATCTGTCATCGCACCTGCATTCTCAGCTTTCTATTGCTCCTTTCTAACTAGTTTGTACTCCTCACTCTCTTCTAATCAATTTTTTTACAGTTATGTAGCCCCCCGCTCATCAGTGGCATTTCCGCCTTGCTCGGGGTGAAATGATTAAAAAAATATAATTAAATATCCTTCTAGTTACATGTGTTACCCGTTTTTTGTTATATTTCTCTTAAAGATGTTCATGTAAACTCTTTGTGATTTTGTAGAATCATCTTTTTTAAGATGTAAAGAGTTTATTCCTTTGAAACCATTTTTAAGCATTAGTAGATGTGTGTTTGTGGTGCAGTGAATATCGGCTCAGAACGAGAAATAGGAGGGCCACGTTCGAATTCTAGTTGAATTCGTTGCATTCACTTATGCGCAAATACCCTTGGGAAAGGTATTAATCCGTCTCTTCCCTTCAGTTATGGGTTAAATAACAAAACACACTGGGTTCTATATCCTTGTGTTGGCAACCAGTTTACTGTAGTAAGTAATGGCAACCTACTGCAGGAAAATCTTCTGCTCAGTCAGTCGTGTCTCTAGCGTGTATCACGTATGGCACTTAACTGACTGACTACAGATGATAGTTTATTTTCGTGGTTTCCGAAGCAATTTGCTTTCTAAAAGGGAACATTCAAGAATAAGTTATTTAGAGTATGTATTTTTTAATTAGTTTGCGTTTGTATGAGTGTGTGGGTACGAGTTAATACATATGTTACATACATAAGAAATATTTTTATGTATGAAAATGTATGCATACATGAAAATCATTGTATGTATGCAAATGTGTAATGCAAATGTATGTGTATAATATCTATTTATTCTAGTAACAATATGTTTTATAAATATTGTAAAATTTTAAAATTAAATGATAATACTTTTGCATATATGCAGTCTTAAGTTCTTACGGAAAGTTACGTTAATGGATTTTGGAATTTCTCCACGTAAATAGGAGTTCACTTTTTTAGAAGTAAGAGTTATACAATGGCCCAAGAGTAGGTGGACAGTAAATGATTTCCTTTGTTTTAAGATTACATATTCAGTTATATTTACTAATAAAATTATTACATAGACAATTAACTTTTATTGTGTACAATAATACAAAAGCGCTTAGATTTTACCAAAGCAAGAGCTCAAACTGTTGTCCATCAATAGACACAGCTTTGAAGTCTACATTTCACTCTGCGACAAACATTTTTGCAAAAGTCTCTTTGCGTATTCTTGAAATGCATATTTTATGCAATTTTTCAAATCACTAATACTTCTTGGTTTTTGACTATAGACTTTGTCCTTGAGTACTCCTCAAAAGAAAAGTTTATTGGGGTCAAGTCAGGTGAATATGCTGGTCAATCATTTGCTCCTCTTGGGCCAATCTATTTCTCAGGAATTGTTTCAAGATACAAACAAAATTAAGGAACAAAACACAAATATACATACACATACATATATAAAGAGAAATGTCAAAAACAAACATGCAGAGGAGTTGAACATATCAGAAGGTAGTGTATTCACCATTTTGCATGAACATTTGTCAACGAGAAAGCTGTGTTCAAAGTGAGTGCCGTGTTTGCTAACAGTCGATCAACATCAACAAGGTGTCGACGATTCAGAGCGTTGTTTGCAACTGTTTCAACTCAACAAGAAGGAGTTTTTTGCGTAAATATGGGAAACATGGATCCACCACTTTAATCCAGAGTCAAATCGGTAGTCAACTGAGCGGACAGCAGCAAGTGAAAGCCATTCAAAGTGAGCAAAGATGCAAACATCAGCAGCAAAGTTTTGGCCTCCGTATTTTGTGATGTGCAAGATATTTTATTCATTGATTACCTTGAGAATGAAAGAAAAAACCAATAGCGGATATTATATAGTATTATTGCTGCGTTTAAAGGAAGAAATCGTCCCCCCCCCAAAAAAAAATCGGCCACATATAAAGAAGAAAAAAGTGATCTTTCACCAAGGCAGCGCACCGTGTCACAAATCGATCGCAACGATGGAAAAACTACATGAATTGCATTTCGAATTGCTTTCGCATCCACCCTATTCTCCAGATCTTTCGCCCAACCACCTTTGGATGTTTACAGACCTCAATAGAATGATCCAGAGAAAGGGATTTGGCTCCATTGAAGAAGTGATACGGAGGCGTATTTTGAGGCCAAAGACAAATCGTTCTACAAAAAAGACATCGAATTGTTAGAGAATCGTTGAAATTAGTGTATCACCCTAGAAGGCGTCTATGTTGATGAATAATGTTGATTTTTGCCTAAAAGTTGTTGTTTTATTATTTAGGCCTGGGATTTATTGAGTGATGTGTTACATTTTGAACGTAGCAGTATTTCTTCAACTACAAATAAATTGCATTGCTAGTCATTTTTCTATATGCATTATTGGTAATTTTACTATAAATATAATGTAATGTGGGTATTTTTTATGAATCTTTCTTAATGAATGAAATCAAATTTTACCTAAATGTTGTTGTTTTATTAGCTAGGCCCGGGATTTATTAAGCGATGTGTTATCTGTCTATATTTCTGAAGTTAAGTATCGTAATTATTTACATTATTTACATCGTTCGAACTGTTGTCCTAATTTTTCTTGTTATATTCACGACGTTTCTGCCGTTGTATACACACACCTTTTTAAAGTGATATATTAGGTTGTTACTAAAATAATGGCCGCTTTCAGAAACATAATTTTATTCATGAAAATTTAACGGTAGAAATGTTGAAATTAGTCAAAATATAAGCCTCGAGCATTTATGCACTTCTGTCATCGATCGACGAAATTATTTATTGCTCGTTGATAAAAAGTTATTGGCTGTGATGTAACGAAATCTTTGAAAGTTGATTCCACCTCTGGTTTGGACCTAAAAGTTTTACCATTTAAAATGTGCTTAAGTGCTTGAAAAAATGATAATTAGTGGGTGAAATATCAGGAGAATATGGCGGATGTGGTAAAGTCTCGTATCCAAAGTCTGTGAGTTTTTGCAACGTCATTCTTGCGATATATGGCCGTGCAATATCGTGAAACAGAATCGGACCACTTCGATTCACCAACGCAGTTTTTATTTTTTGCAGGCGTGCATGCATTTAAACAAGTTAATTGCAGTAAAGATCTCCATTAATGATCTGGTTGGTTTCCAGAAAGCTGTTGGGGATAACACAAATTGCAGACCACCGAACAGTCGCCATAATCTTTTCCTGATGCAACTTTGTCTGTGGAAAATGTTTGGGGGACTTCAAGCCATTGACCTGATCGTTTACAGTGAACAAAAAGGGTCCACTTTTCATTACTTTTCATCACGGTTAAGAAAGGGATCATTAGTGTTACGCAGAGAGAGCATCGAGTTTTTTAAGTTTCAATTTTTATGGAGACCATGAAGAACCCATTTATCAAACATTTTCTCCTTGACAATATTCTTCAAATAGAGACTATTTGAGACTATTGCAGTGCTGATACCAAGCAGCTGAGAGATTCTCTGACATTTTGCCGTGGGTTTTGCTCAAAAACTACTTGCAATTGTTTATTGTCAGGACTGCATGACCGTCCTCTATCTTTTTTGTCTTTAAAGCTCTCATCACCAGTACAGAATTTCTGGGACTACCTTTGTACTGTCTGATCATTTGTGGACCCATCTCCCTATGCTCTGTTGATATTGGCAGAAATTTGGGAGGCACTGTGCACAAGTTTGAACTCATACAAAAAAGTAAATGAAGATCAGTTTTTGTCATGTTCATAATTAAGGGCGTCTATGCTTCAAGAATATTTCTGTTTGAAAATAAGTTAAAATTTATTAAAGAACAAACATTAATTATTATGTATGCCAAAATTCACTTAATATATACCGTGAATACAATGTTAAAATGGGTTTTCAAAATACAACACTTCGAGTTATTTTCGTAACAATCTAATAGTTGGAATTTCGAACTGAATCCTTTATTTAGCCCACGGGGTAAATTAATTGTTCTAGTTTCACGTGTAATGCCTCTTCTGGAGAAGTTAATTCCCTTTATTCCTCAAGGATGCGTTGCCCAGTGGATAAAAGGGTTTGTTGAAGTAATCCAAAAGTGACTTGACACAAAGAGTTGTGAGTTCGATACCTGGCCGCAGCAGTGGTGAACAAAATAAATAAAAAAATAAAAAAATAAAGAACTTGAAAAGATTAGTTACTAATCTGAATTAACTGAAAACTTATAGTGACTAAATTTTCGGTTCAAAATTCCAACGTATACCACCTGAAGAGGGCTGTGGATATCACAATAAAGATGAGGAGAACAGTCCGGACAATGTAATTACTAAGATTTGTTTATACTTTTTCAATTCCCAAGATTTTACAAGGACACAGAAAGTACTTTTACTGAATGTCTTCATCAGACACAGGGAGATGAAACACACAACAAGACCAGATTTGCCGGCCTTTAGTTCTGTAGATTAAGCAGTAGACCATGAAGAAGAATCCTCTCTTTGTTCATATAAAT